>JAOTOL010000263.1:0-20625 GCA_034440575.1 Imbricaverruca yamaguchii | reverse complement strand
AGCGAAACCGAGAGCAAGCGCAGGCAAACATCAATGAAACGGTGAAACTGGAACATCAGTGAAACAGCGAAACAGCAAGAGCAAGCGAAAATCATTTTGAGCGACATGTCACGGTTCCGAGCGTATATTGCTACATGTCAGTGAGGTATGTAAATCTCTCTAAATTTGACATCCGAGAGAAAGCGAAACAGCTGTCCTGAAGTTACAACGCGTTCACCCAAGAGTTCACGGAGTTCACGGCCATTCAACTCTGCCGAGATGCGTGCACTGATTCGCCATCGCATCTGCAAGGTACGTTTCCTTGCACTCTGAGCGCAATTGAAAATGAGTCGTTGGCAATTGCATGTAATAAATGAGTAGCAATAGCCATAGCATATTTTCTTCTATTGGCGATCAGAATTTCATTAGGAATATCGCCCAAATAAAATCATTTGTTCTATGTTTGGTAGTAACGGTTTAATATTTGACACGTTTTAGTAACGGCATGCAGTGTTTGTTTGATTGCTAAGACATGCACCCTTGAGCAGCAGTATGTAATGTGTTACCGATTTAGCCAAAATACTTCAATATCCTTCTAAAAATAGTCTTCAGCTGGTAGCACGTCGTACAACAACGCCATACTTACTGCGCTGAGGATTGTGCAATCTTCAACCAGTAGCGCGAAAATGGTTCAGTTTGGTAGAGAAGAGGCGGCATGGGGAAGATTCCAGTCTTTTCACATTGGATATCTCCCATACAATACCCATAGTTTCAAAGATACACTCATCACAAGTCGGAAAGAAGCGCTGCTCTGTGTACCCCTTCCGCAGTAGCGCTACCTTTGCGCGTAGGATGCCCTAGGACTACATGTGGTGCGTGTTGGCACCGTACATTTGTATAATGTTTCGCTTATTTCTACAGGTCGCGTCGAAAAGACGCCACGCCCTACTACCCCCAATGATCTGCCATGGAGGACATGCTAAACAAGTACAAAAACCAGAACGGCCACCTCTGCCAACCATAACAGAGGTTGGACCGAGGCCAAACGTACACCTAACAGTCATGCAGGACCATCACTGTTAGGTATCACGAATTGAGCGGTCAGTAGCCTTGTAGCGCACCTTTTCCAGTGCGCGAGTTCACTTTGTTTTAATACGTGCTCGGTCGATCGGCTCGCCGGTCAGTTTGGAGGAAGGTTCACGTGGCAGCTACTGGTGGCGCGGGAGGCGGGAGGCGGAGGCGGAGGCGGAGGCGGAGGCGGGAGGCGGAGGCGGGAGGCGGGGCGGGGGGGCGGGGCGGGGCGGGGGGGGCGGAGGCGGAGGCGGCGCGCCATGCACGGCAATGTAGCAGAGCTTCCTGTGGGGGGGGGGGACACTTCGAACACATAAATGCCCCCCTCCCCTCCCCGTACCCATGTCATCTTCTTGCGGAGTTATTCACGCAAACTAATATTCGCGAGGGATGCGCATAGAGTTGATAGCAATTTAGGATTTTAGTATGCTGCTGTGCAGTGTTTTTGTTTGCTTCTAGTTTTGGTGATTTTCTTTTCAGTTCGACCAAGAAGTGGATCGGATCGCTGGCGAGGCTCGCCACGTACCGAAGAAGGTGGTGTCGGTGAAGGACGGACTCGATAACCCGGGCAGCATCCTGCTGAGCCCGGATAGAGGAACAGTTCCCGAATCACACTCAGGTATTTACCGCACAATGGGATTGTGTGTGCCACAACACGCGTGGTGTTTTTTGTCGCCGTCTGGTTGAGCATAGAGGGTGGCTTGTGAATAAATTGGATTTAAATAAAATGGGTAATGGCTATGCCTTAGAATATAGTTTTTAGGAAGTGATTTGACAAACAAAGTGAAGTGCTATTCATAAAGTTGTTCGCAGTTCTCTGATTGCAAAGCTGAATAATAGTTTTGGTATTATCTGATTGCGAAGCTGAATAATATAATAGATCTTGCAATTTTACATATTGTCATTACACGTGCCCAGTGTTTGTACGCGAGGAGGAGTTTCATTGATGGGGTGTTCCAAGGTCGTATGCAGGAGTGCTGTTTATACCCATTCATAGTCGTGATTGGTTGGCTTTATAGTAAATTTAGGCAGTTGCTACGTATCGCCATGAAGTGCTCTGTTTTATGGTGTGGTATGTAGAAATGATTTAATGAATGATATCCCACTCAGGTAAATGGGCAAGTGGTCACCTGTTCAGGCTAACATGCTTAAGTGAACTTGCTAATGATGATGACTTGATTTGTAATAATATTTCTGGTCACCCAGGCACCTGGGTAGGTAGGAGGTAATTGCGTACTTATGCAACTCTATCATAGCAGCATGGTAGGATGTATGTAATAAGATTGTAATGAGATGACAGAACAGATGCTGAAAGAGGATAAATTGGTAGGTAGGTAGGTAGCCACCCATCTAGGTAGTTGGTTGACTTGGAGATCCAGCCTACAGTCAACAGAACAACAGCCAGATGGTGGATCTGCATCCAGGTGAGAAAGGATGCCATAGCATTCATGGATGTAAATAGGCACATGCACATGCACATATGCACATACATGCACATACCCGCATATACAATTACATATACATACATATACACCCATGGGCACAGGGAATCAATTCCAGCTCATACAGGCGCATATGCTAGGTTTATTTTTTTTAAATGATGCAAACGCTGCTGTGTTTGCATCAATCGGTTCAAAATGTTCTACACACACACACACACTGCTAATTGCTTTACTGAGAAGATTATTTCGGCAGAAAACATGGGTTGTAGGTTGTATCGTGTTTGGCAGACTGAGCCTCCTGACAGGCATTGTGCCATGGTTCATGAGAAACACCGAAATGCACATAATGCAATAATAACGAAGGTTTAATGTTTTCAGACGAAACACTCACGCAAACATTGCGTCTGCTGGGGACGGAGCATATCGCACTATTCCATGCTTCCAACGACAACACTGCCGATTGGCCGTGCATAGAAAACAAAAAAGTTGTCGCTGGGGGTGTGGTTCTCGTAAGTTCTCAAGACGATATCGAACTCATAGTGTGCCTGATCATGGCCCACTCTGTGTTAAATCTGAGATTTAATAAGAAACTTACCGCATTTCTGAGGTACATCCAACGGTACAAGACGGGCATCGACGACGGTGTGGCGGTACCGCAAAAGGTACTCAAACTTAGGCAGCAGACTGTGTCCGGAACCCGTGGAGATAGAAGAACCTACGGATTTACTAGTTTAGAAGGATGTTTTTATTAGGTGCTGCCATGGCGGTTTCTGACTATGTTCATTAAGTCGATGAAGTGGGTGTCGCAGAAGTGCTGCACTTCAGGGAACACACTGTGTTAAGAGATAACACGGCCCGATGGAATCACTCGGTCGGGATCCGAGGTCTGGTGCCAACCCCAGGGTTTAGTAGTTTGGAAGGGTGTTTTATCAGGTGCTCCCGTGGCGGTTTATGTGGTTCATCGCGTGTTTCCCTTCACTACATCGTTTCTCATCAAGTCGATAGTTTAAGTGCGGCGTGCTTTGGGAGCGGAGCTTCATCCGACATACCCGATAGGGGGACAGGACAAAACACGAGCTGGAGTATTTGTACAGAACAAAGAGAATGTTCTGGTGCTGAGGCGATCCATTTCACCTATTGCCACATGTCGGTTCTGGATACAATAAGAGCGTCTCGATACTGAACGAATGCTCATAAATTGAAGGCTGCACAATAAAGCTAAACTTTGATAATTGGACGAATTACGTGTCATTATATAAGTCCTTCCTATAATTTGTTTATATCCGGACAGGTTTACTTTGCACTGATATATATATAAAAAAAAAAAAAATATAGATATATATATATATATATATATATATATATATATATGTATATACATATATGGGGGTCCTTGCCAGAATTCATTTCCTGCACCCCACCCCCACCCCAATGACTGGACTGGATGTTTTATTTCTATCCAGCTGGGTTCATTGTGAGACTTAGCAGTACTCGGTCGGACATTTATTTATTGTACTTCTGTGATGTGATGACGCATCGACACGGCGTGATTCACTGGCATGACGTGATTCACGCGCAGACTATGCGCGTGAATGTCGAGGTCGGGGTCAGAGGTGACGAGGGCGTGCTTGTACCTCCAACTCATGGTGGCTATGCAACCCGCGGCGCGAGGCGGCAGAGGGGCAGTCGGCCGCGACCTGAGCTCTCTGCAGGCTGCGCCTGCATGTGCCCTCGCTGTTCCTTCTGGCAAACTTTCTGATTTCACCAACGAATATACAAGCTATTTCGGCCAAGATGCCTGAAATGTCAGAAGCAACCACGAGAGGCGAGGTGGCGACCGTCTCGGCTAGAAGTGCGGCGGCGCGCACGACGACAGGCGGTGAGACGACGAGGCACGACGGAGGCGGCGCGTTCGACGCTCGTCTTATCCCAGAGTACGACGGGTTGGCAGACGTGGTGGAATGGTTCACACGGGCTGAAGTGCTGTGTAAGCACCGCGGTGTGGACCTGACGGGCGTTCTGCCGGCGCGGCTCACAGGAGGAGCGTTCGCCGTCTGGATGCAACTGTTAGAGACGGCGCGGAACTCGGCGGATGCTGTGCGTGACGTACTCTACGACGCTTTCGCTATGGACCAGCTGGCGGCCTACGATGCCTACGCAAGTCGCCGCCTACAGCCCGGTGAGTCGGCGGACGTATATCTGGCAGATCTGCGGCGGCTCGCTACTCTCTATGGCGGGGCACCAGAGAGCGCGCTCACCTGCGCGTTCATAGCTGGTTTGCCGGACACGGTCCGCATGACGATCCGGGCCGGCACTCGCGCGGAGGCCTTGGACCTCGCCAGCATCTTGGCACGCGCGCGGGCCGTCCTGAGCGATGAGCGCGTTGCAGTGACGGCGGCCGCGGCGCGCGGGGAGGCATCTCCGCGCGCTCCCGCAGCGCCGCGGGCGGTGAGACGCCCGCCGCGACGCTGCTGGTCGTGCGGCGAGCTGGGTCACTTCGCGGCCGCCTGTCCGCGGAAGGAGCCGGGAAACTCGTCGGGAGGCGACGCGTCAGCGCAAGCGCCGTCTCCCCGACAATAAGAGGCGCGCTGCCCGTCACCTGGTTGGAGGTGGACGGGCGGACCTGCAGCGTGTTGGTCGACACCGGCTGCACAGACACACTGGTGCACACCGATTGCTGCCGGCAGTGGTGGTCGCGGTCGGTCAGGATGCTGACGATCAGTGGCGACGAGCTTCGGTGCTGCGGCACCGGCAACGTGGTGGTCAGCACCAACGGCCGACGGGTAAGCCTCGATGTGTTGGTGGTGCCGGAGCGGCCGCTGGGGTTCGATGTCGTGCTCAGTATGGCCGGCATCGCGGCCCTGGGAGGAGTCTACCTGCGGACGCCGACAGATGTTCCGTTCTGTGCGGCAGCGGCATTACTTACTTCCCCGGGCTCAGCGGTGGACGCGACCGAATTCACGGCACGATTCGACGTTGAGCAGCGGGCCTGGACAGTGGCCTGGAAGTGGGCGGACGGCGCCGGCCCCGGCCCGGAGTGTCTGAGGAACGAAGTGGCTAAATATGCCGTCCCTCAGAGCGCTCGGCGGGCGTACGACGCGGAAATCGACGCATGGATCAGAAACGGCTGGCTGAAGCTGTACGACAGTGAGGTGGACGGGCCGCCGCGCGGGTTGATCCCCCTAATGGCGGTGCGGCAGGTCAACCAGGACAAAGTGAGACCCGTGCTGGACTACCGAGAACTGAACGGGTTTGTGACGGCCCACACAGCGGACGCTGACGTCTGCGCGGATCAGCTGAGGAAGTGGCGGCGGCACGGCACGCGGATCGCAGTGGTGGACCTGCGAAGAGCTTGTAACAGTGTTGCTAGACACGTACTGTTTTAATCGTGTAAGATCTGACGGTGGGTGTTGTGACCCCGTAAATCAGCCGACCTACCATGCCCCGCACATGTCACGCCCGTACTTTTCCGTCCGGCGCCGGCGACGCGGTCACCGGCCCTCGTCGGAACCGAGTCAGCGTTCTCGGGACAACGCCCGGCTACTGCGACGTGTACCGGCCTTCCGGCCGTGGCCGAGCCAGGGCGGTGGCCAGACCCCCGCTGTGAGACGTGTCTGGACTGTCGAGACGCGCGGACCTGTCGCTGTCGGTCGCGTGCGTAAATTAACAACTGTATTTCGGCCTCCAAATTGAGAACTGAAAGTGATTGCTGTCGGCTGTCGGCCTGGAACATTATTGCGAGTGTCTCTATATATTCACTATACTTTCTGCACAATATATCGTGCAGAGAACCTATCATTTTTGCATTCGGAGTTATCGCGACGCGCGGGTCCCCTAGTCTATCACGAGCCTACAAGAAGGACCTTCACTACAAGCTTATCTCTAGCTGCGACTTGAGCGCCGACTGTGGCCGTACCAGACGGTGATGGTGAGGGGGCGACGGTACTGTCTGACCCGACTGGGATTCGGACTCAACATCGCTCCGCTGATCATGAAGGCCGTCGTGCGGGCAGTGCTGGCGGAGGACGCCGACATGCAGCGCGGCGTGCTCCCGTACGTAGACGACCTGCTGGTCGACGAAGATGTTGTCAGCGCTGACCGCGTGACGCAGCACTTCGCCCGCTTCGGCCTGGTCTGCAAGCCTCCGGAGCGCGCGGCGGACGGTGCGCGCCTGCTTGGCCTGCACGTGCAGCTGGTGGACGGTGAGCTGCACTGGACGCGCGACAACGCCATCGCGTCGCCGCCGGAGCGGGTCACCCGTCGCTCCGTGTTCGCCTGGTGTGGTCGGCTGTTGGCGCATCTGCCCGTCAGCGGCTGGCTCCGCCCGGCGGCCGCCTGGCTGAAGCGCCGGGCGAACGCCGTGACGCGCGGCTGGGATAATGTCGCCACAGACGCCGCCCTCCTGTCCCAGATCTCGCAGGTCAGAGCCCGGCTGGAAGCGCACGAACCAGCGCACGGGCCGTGGCGGCTGACCGGTGAGGTCACCGTGTGGACGGACGCCAGTGCGATCGCCGCGGGTGTGGTCATCGAGAGCCCGGACGACGGTGTGGTTGAGGACGCCTGCTGGCTGCGGCCGGAGACTGCAGCATCGGCTCACATTAACATGGCCGAGCTCGATGCGGCAGTGCGCGGCGTCAACCTCGCCGTCGCATGGGGAATTCGCGACATCGACCTCCGTACGGACTCCGCCGTGGTCCATCGGTGGATCAGCGATGCACTGACTGGCCGCGCGCGCCTCCGCACAAAGGCGCACGGTGAGATGTTGATCCGGCGATGTGTCGACATCATCCGCCAGCTAGCGGAAGAGCTAGAGCTGGAGCTGTCTGTCACGCTCATCCGGTCGGAGGAGAACAAGGCGGACGTGCTGACCCGCGTTCCGAAAGACTGGCTACGAGAGCACGAGCCGCCGGCCGAGGCGGCGACGTCGGCTGGAAGTACCGCTCGCGGTGAGGACGGGCACGCCGGCGCGGCCGCCGCAGTGCAGGACGCCGGCGATGACTACGCGGACACTAAAATACAGGCACGTATCCAGACCGTACACGAGAGGGCGGGTCATCCGGGTATCCGTCGGACACTGTACTTCGTGAGACGTAACGTGTCCCATGACGTGTCACGAGCCGACGTCCGGACGGCCGTGAATCGGTGTGACGGGTGCCGATCCATCGACCCCGCGCCGGCGCGATGGCAGCACGGCTCGCTGGGTGTTCCGGATTTGTGGAAGCGGCTCGCAATGGATGTGACTCACTATCAGGGTGGATCATATCTGACTTTGATGGACTGCGGCCCGTCTCGCTACAGCCTATGGCGACATCTGGGTCGCCCAGACGCGACCGAGGTCATCAGACACCTGGAGGCGATTTTCCGCGAGCGCGGCGCGCCAGAAGAAATTCTGGCCGACAAAGATACTATCTTCCGCGGACGTCGGATGGCGGCGTTTGTGTCAGAGTGGGGTGTGGCTCCTCGCTTCCGGGCCGTCCATGAGCCGGGCGGCAACGGGATTGTGGAGCGTAGTCATCGTACCATCAAGGTGATCGCCGCGCGCCACAGGTGTGCCATCGCGGAGGCTGTACACTTGTACAACGTCACTCCGCGGTCCGGCGACTCTGCCGCGACGTCGCCGGCTGCCGGTATTTACCGGTACGCGGTGCGTGACTGCGTGCGACCTCCGCAGCCCCGTGCGCCCTCCGGCGCTCAGCAACCGCCGCCGGCGCGGCGGACGCGGGATGTGCCCGAGTTTCCAATTGGTGATCTCGTTTGGACGCGACGCCGGGGGACTGTCTGTCTGATCAGGGTATCGTGACCCGCGTCATGTCACCTCAGGTCATGGAGGTGGACGGAACACCCTGGCACGTACGCAATGTGCGGCCGCGGCACGGCAGCGCGCCGTCGGTCGCTAGCGCTGATGACAGCGACGGCAGCGAGGACGATCCAGTCTACATGTCCGTCGACCGGCCGCCTGAGGGTCCAACCGTGGGCCCGCCGCCCGCGGACAGTGGTGGCCCGGGGGGTGACAGGTCGGACGTGGCGGATGACGCGCCGCCGCGGGACGTGACGGTGGAAGCGAATGTTGACAGCTCTGACGCGACTGGGCGGGAGATCGGGGCGACGCCTCTGCGGCGGAGCCAGCGCGTGCGCCGGCGACCAGACGAGGTTTACGGACAAAGTGTGCCTAGTGCGTGGATCGAGTGAATGTATGTACATATGGTGTATGTGTGTGGTTCTTGAGAACCAGGTGAGGGTGTGATGTGACAGGCGGATTGAGTTGTGATGTGATGACGCATCGACACGGCGTGATTCACTGGCATGACGTGATTCACGCGCAGACTATGCGCGTGGATGTCGAGGTCCGGGTCAGAGGTGACGAGGGCGTGCTTGTACCTCTGACTCATGGTGGCTATGTAACCCGCGGCGCGAGGCGGGAGAGGGGCAGTCAGCCGCGACCTGAGCTCTCTGCAGACTGCGCCTGCATGTGCCCTCGCTGTTCCTTCTGGCAAACTTTCTGACTTCACCAACGAATATACAACTTCTTAAGACCATTCTGCTCACATGGCTAATAATGATCCACTCACCCAGGGGCACCATGGGACATTGCTTCTAACCCTGCCAGGGACGTAGCCAAGGGATGCCTGAGGGAAGGAGCTTACACTAGATCTGTAGGGATTTTGGGGGAATATGGGCAAGCAAACACATCCGACAACTCACTTCCCATCCCCCTCCCTCATAAGCAGCACATCCGCTACATGGGCCCTCATGGACATCGCTCCCCACCCCTAGTCAACAACATTTCCACTGCCAAGGACCCTTTTGGAGAGAGGCCCCCTGACAGAATTCCCGGCTATGTGCCTGAACCCCGCTAGGGGGCACCATGGGATTGCTTGCCCCCTCATCCTAAATTACCTTCTGCCACCACTGCTCCCTCCATCCCCCAGCATGAAATTAAGTACAAGTTCATTCATTTGCACACAAAGTCTAAGAATTGTACAATGAAAGAGTTCTGGACGAACGAATCGTTTGGTACGAAGTAAACAGGGCCGGCAAGAAGGTCCAGAGAGGACGCGCGCGTGCGCAAGCGATTTTGGACGCAACAATTATGGTGAGGGACGGCCGATACGAGACAGGCCTGCTGTGGAAACGCCCCGACCAGAAGCTCCCCAACAAGCGGACCGCCGCCTCAGCCCGTCTGCGGCACACGGAGCGGAAGCTAGATCGAAACCACAGACTAGCGCGCGCCTACACGGACACCACAGAGAGCTACGTGACGGCTATGCCAAGCAAGTGGTGCCATACGACCAAGACGAACATGGGTAACGGTGGTATCTGCCACATCATGGCGTCATCAGTCAGAAGAATCCAGGTTTGCGGGTAGTTTTCGATGATGCCGCCCTGTTTGGTGGAACTTCTCTGAACGACGAGCTGATGATGGGTCCGGACCTGGCCAACAGCCTGTTCGGTGTCCTTCTGCGGTTTCGTCAGACTGTACCATATATCTGTAGACATCCAAGCCATGTACCACAAAGTGCGAGTCGCGGCACCTGATCAGCCAGCGTTAAGCTTCCTGTGGCGTGGTGAAGATCGCGATAAGGACCCTGGTACGTACCAAATGCAGATGCATGTGTCTTTGGAGCTGCTTCGTCTTCATGTTCCGTGAAGTACGCACTCCAAAGCTGCGCCAAAGGTCACATTCTTGACTTTCGAGAGGCTGCTAAAGCTGGACATAGCCGCTTCTATGTGGACGACTACTTAGACTCGCTAGATTCTGCTGAGGAAGCTGAGGAGATGCAAAATTCACTCACGGCGCTGCTGGAGAGGGGCGGATTCAACTTAACTAAGTGGGTGACACCGCACAACAAGCCGAACATACTACCGTGACACAAGACCTCGACCTGGACGACAAACCAGTGGAACGAGCCCTGGGCGTTCGCTGGGATTTCCGCGATGACAAATTCATATTGAAAATCACAGCAACAAAAAACGGACAAACCATGCACAAAAAGGGGAATACTCAGCCAGGTATCGTCAGTGTTCGATCCCTTCGGAATGCTTGCGCCGTTCGTCATACGAACTAAGATCATTCGTCAAGAGATCTGGGCACGTGGATATGAATGCGATCATAAAATCGACGCAGGGGCCTCGGAACAAACTGGCGTAAATGGCCGGACGAGGTCGACGACCTAACGGCGTTCACCACGCCTCGCTGCCACCGCCCAGGGTCGGCCCTGCCTGTCAGCTGTGGCCTACATGTGTTCTGCAACGACTCGTTACCGGGCTTCGGGGCGGTAGCTTATTTTCGGCTGCAGGCAGAGGGATGACACATCTGGTGCGCATTCGTCACGGCCAACGCCAGGGTCACGCACGCCCGACAGACGACCGTCCCCCGCCTGGAGTTACAAGCCGTGGTTATGACCGCCCGGCTGGAGCACGACGACTGGAGCTGGAGCTCATCACGACGTCACAATCGACTCCAATCAGTTCTGGTCCGACTCGTGGACAGCCCCTAAATGGATAAAGAGTGAGAGCAGGCGGTTCCACACGTTCGTGGCGAACCGAGTGGCCGAGATCCAGACTCGTCCGTCGGCAGCAGCTGGCGGCACTGTCCGGGATCACTGAACCCGGAAGATATTGCCTCGAGGGGATGCAGCGCAGCGGAGCTCTGTAATGAAGGCTGCGAATGGTTGCGAGGGCCGGAATTCCTCTGGCGTCCGGGTGAAGAGTGGCCGTCTAAACCGACGACCGAAAGCCAGACCTCTGGTCACGCTGAGGTAAAACAGGTCACGTTGATGTCGGTCGGGTCCGTACGACAACAGCTGCAGGCTACCATCGAGCCAGCCAAGTACTCATCGTGGACCGAACTCCTCAGAGTTACAGCGTGGACCCGTCGGTTCGCAGGCAATTGTTGCAGGGCGTCGGTAGCTCAGTGGTTAAGCTGAGCGTCTGGCAAGCCAGAGGTACGAGGTTCGGTTCCCCGCGATGCCCGCCATTCCTGCCAGGGTGAGAGGCAGGCGACGCCATATGGCCTCGCTGCTGAATGCGTCGTAAAGCCCAGAATCCAAGGCAATTGTTGCACCGTGTCATCATCCCCAGGCTGGAGCTCACAGCAAATGTGCAAGTTAGTTGCTTTGTTTCACTGGAGATGAAAATGGACGATGTACAGGAATATTTCCTTACTGACGGTGAGATCGTCCTGGGGTACATCTGAAATGAGGCACCAAGATTTTACATCTTCGTAGCAAACAGAGTGCAACGAATTCGTAACAACACGCAACCATGCCAATGGCATTGCATCGAAACAACAAACTCCTCGACAGCGAACGCATTTTTTAATGCGTACCGCAGGTTCGTGGCTCGTCGTGGTACAGTTATACGACTTCGTTCCGATCAGGGAACGAACTTCACCAGAGGAAAAAGGATCCTCGAAAAGGCGTTCGAGGAAATGGACACCACAATGATAACACGAGAACTACAAAAGGAAAACTGTGATCAGGTAAACGATGAAGCGCTGCACACACTTTCAGCGGAAGTAGAGATGATTTTGAACTGTCGGCCAATCACTTACCCATCCATGACCCCTGCAGACCTCGGTAAGCCTCTGACCCGCAACCAAATACCAACACACAAAAGTAGAGTAGTTCTACCTCCGCCTGGTAGTTTTCAGAGCCCTGACATGGACTGCCGTCGACGTTGGCGGCGTGTTAGGTTAGGTTAGGTTAGGTTAGGTGCTAGCACCTGGCGGATCTGTTCTGGACCCGATGGCAGCGCAAGTTCCTGCCGTCACTGCAGGGGCGTCGCAAATTGACCCGTCCCCGTCACAACCTGAAGGACGGCGATGCTGTGCTCGTCATGACCGAGAACGAGCCGCGCAACCGGTGGAAAATTGGACGTATCGTAGACGCCTTTCGAGGCGAGGACCATATGGTGCGACCAGTGCGGGGGTTGACCGGAACATCGCTGATTGTTTGCCAAGTTAACAAACTAGTCGTGCTCGTACAGTCCGGGTGAGACGCTACAAGGGTAGGGTGTGCCATGTGTGTGATATGCTGTGAGGTGAGACGCCACAAATATGTGGTGTGCTACGTGTGTGATATTATGCGAGGCGAGACGCCACAAGGATGTGTTTTTTTTTTAAAAAAAAAAAAAAAGAGAAAAAAAAAAAAAAAGGGGGGGGGAAAATTTTCCATAAATTTTTTCCTAATTATACGAAAAAAAAAAATTGGAAAATTTGTGGGGGAAAAAAAAGGGGGAAGGGGAAGGGGGGGAAGGGGGGAGGGGGTATAAATTAGAAAGAAAAAAAAAAAGGGGGGGGTGGGGGGGGGGGGGGGGGTTGAGGGAGAATTTCCCCTCCCCGGCGTTTTAAAAGGGAGAAAGGGGGGGGAGGAGAGGGGAGAGGGGGGGGGGTTTTTTTTACAATCTTTTCGTCGGGGGGAGTGTTTTAAGAGGGTGTGGACATAATTGTGCTTGAAGGACTAACAGACGGATCAGAAAGTTAAGAAGACCCCGAGGAGTGTTGAACAGCCTCACCAGACAGCCCATGGCACACTGACGGTGAAAGAGTCGCAGGTGGCTGAGGAAGCATGGGTCAAGTGTGCAGAGTGACGAATTATCGACGGAGCTGGACGCGATGAGGAAGAAGGTGCCCCTCCCGTGCCACAGTCGGCTCCTGTCGCTCAGCCCGTGCCTGGACGGAGACGGATCGCTCCGTGGCGGCGGTCGACTCGAGCGCGCACAGCTGGACTACGAGAGTCGATACGAAATACTGCCGCCATATGGACACGACATCACGCGCCTCATTGGTTGGTTATTGGAGTTTAGGGGAGCATCGACTGCATCGGTCATGCAGCGCCCATAACATCGTCAGTGAAACAGTGAAATGCACGCAGCATCGTCAATCAGACAGAGAAAAGTAAACATCAGTCAAACAGTGAAATGGGAGTAACATCAGAGAAACAGTGAAATACACGAAACATCATCAGTGAAACAGTGAAATTCACGAAACATCATCAGTGGAACAGTGAAATTCACGAAACACCATCAGTGAAACAGTGAGATGGAAGAAACATCAGTAAAACAGTGAAGCAGCAAGAGCAAGCGAAGACCAGCAAGTGACATGTCACTGGGAGAAATATAGGACGAAATACGACGGAGCTAAGATCTCCCCGAGTAACAAACACTTCATCATCAACTGTGGATGAAGAGGTTGCTGGTGGAGAAGATTGGAAAATAAGGTCGCCCTAAGGATAAGCGTGCTTCACACACTGTTTTGCATTATTTAGCAGTTGACTGCCCACACATGTGGCAAAGTGGTAACCTACGACAAGGATGAAATAGCATAATTCCATTAACGTAATTTTCAGGCCACGTGGTAATTTTTTTTCCCCCCCCCCGAGAAAAAAACTTAAAAGGCACTTGCGAGAGGAACTCGAATAACCGTCCAGAATGAACGATGCGTGATCCATCACCCAGAAGACCCGCCATCGTTAGAGTGGATACATCTCGCCCAAAGAATCGTCGTCGTTGTGCTGAGAATAGGGGGCACACCAGAAGAACGTGCCTCACTGTCAGTGGCACGTCACAGCGAGTGCACATCGGAGCGAGTGCACACCACATCACGCGCCTCATTGTGACAGAGAAACGTAGACGACTCGCACACAGCGGAAACGGTCATGTGATGTGCTCGCTCCTGTGCAGCGGTAATGGATCCTGCGCAGCGGGGCGGCCGTAAAAAGGTGGACCGGGTCGTGTCCACTGTGCCGGCGGAGACGGGCCACGCCCAGACCCCCGCTGATGGCCGACCTGCCGGCCGCCCCAGTCATCCCAGGTGGACGACCGTTTTCCGCCGTGGGACTGGACTTTCTGGGACCGATGTCAGTGAGGCAGAAGCGCAAAACTGAGAAACGATACTGCTGTCTATTCACATGTCTCGTCACGCGCGCTGTCCACATCGAGATCGCCCATAGCCTCGACACGGACAGTTTCATCATGACACTGAGGCGCACGATCGCCAGACGCGGCAGACCCGACGTTGTCTACAGCGACAACGGGATCAACCTGAAGGCTGGCGAAAAGGAGCTGCGTAAGTGTCTACGCGAGCTGAACCAAGCTCAAATATCGGACACACTAACACAAGACATCGACTGACAATTCAACCCACCGGCATCGCCTCATTCCGAAATCATCTAAGAAAGACACGCGCGGTCCACAAAACGTGCTCTGCAAGCCATCATTGGTCATCGCTCTGTGGATGACGAGTCTCTCCGAACTTTATGACGAAGGTAGACGGACTCCCGAACAGTCGGCCCCTGGCCCATGTCAGTACTGACCCAAAGGACCTGCAAGCGCTGACTCCGAACCATTTCCTGGTCGGATGTGCCTGTCCAATCCTGAACCCGGGAGACGACGGCGCCGACATCGGCTCGCTGAGACGCTGACGCCACGCGCAACGTCTCGTCGACCACCTCTAGCCGAAGTGGCGCCGTGAGTACCTTCCGGGACTCACAGCGCGGAACAAGTGGCATCAGAAGACCGTGAATCTTGCGTGGGTAGATATATATATATATATATATATATATATATATATATATATATATATATATATATATATATATATATGCATACCCGTTCAGTTGCGGTGGGAGCGGTGCATCGACCGTGCCGAAGGCCCACTCGGACCACGTTGCCCGGGCCACGCGGAGGAGGGAGGCGATAAGCTCGCGTACTCACATCACCGGAGAGGAGTCGGCTAGCGATGGTGGAAGTGTGCTGCGGGGCTGGCGGCTCGTGCGTGCCACCCACACCCGTCGTGCCATCGAGGCGGGTGAGGCCGAGGCTGAGCGACGGCGCTCCACCGGGCGGCCTGGCGGAGTGCTGCGGATGTGGCCGGATCAGAACGGCACGTCTTCTCTCGTCGGTGAGGGAGATGCAGCTCCTCGGACCGACGGCCATGCCGGCTGCACCGCCGACATCGAGCTCATCGACCTGGCGAGAGAGAAATGATGATGATTATTGGGGTTTTAGGGTGCGTCAACCCATGCGGATTATACTGCACCCATATCAGACTAGCTAAGACACGCGCCAGATTGTCACGTTCGAATAAAATATGTCTGGGGAGGCGAGAGAGAAAGAGAAAGTGGCGTCATCGTGATGCGCTCTCCACCGCACTGCACCCACCGCCTCCAGTCCCCGGACGTCTCGTTCGTGAGCCACTGAGCCGGTACTAACCTGCCGCTGTGACGACCGGGCTCTGTTTGTTTGTTCATTGGGTGATTTACAACGCACTGTATGCACATTCACGGCTAATGGCGCCGCCCACACTGATTCGCCGGTGGGCCACGGGACTGGGAAATGTCCGGAGTGGTGCGAGCGTCGAACCCAGGACCTTTGGTACCCAGAGCCCAACATCTTAACCACTCGGCCATCCCCCGTAATCCAGTTCAACAGCAGAATTTTGCCGAGAGTCGTGTCCTTAATGCATCGACACGGCCGCCTGGTAGCTGGTCCCCAGCCATGTCGGGCCAGCTGCCAACTGACCCTCCCAGTTGGGGGCTAAATGCGAACGCGTGAGGCGACTCCCCGCCCCACGACCGGGCTCGGAGGGCGCCCAGGTCGAGTTGCGACCGGGCTCCAGACCAGCGCGCTGCCGGTTCGGCCGGTCACGCAGACGGCCCGCGGCCGATCGATGACGGTCCCCGCAGTCGACGGCTTCCAGTTAGTTATTGTCGCTTTAAGGCGCATCTACCACATTGATGATATAGCGCCAATAGTCGACGGCTTGAAGACGACAGGAGCACGCCGTCGCGTCTGCACAGATGTTGATCTCCTGGGGCCTGAGACAACAAACATGGACGAAGATGATGATACGCAGCATACAGCAGTCGCCAGGAGCCGCCGTCTCTCGCGAGCTCACCGCCGAGCACGGAGCTGCCGTCGAGCAGGGGCTGCCGCCGAGCAGAGGGGCTTCCGCCGAGCAGGGGGCTGCCGCCGAACAGGGGGCTGCCGCCGAGCAGGGGGCTGTCGCCGAGCAGGGGGCTGCCGCCGAGCAGGGGGCTGCCGCCGAGCAGGGGGCCGTCGTCGAACAGGGGGCTGCCGCTGGCTGCGGGCGCCGCTCAGAGAGGCGCGTAAGCATCTGCCCACGGAGGGTCGCGACGGCTGCCGACTGCGTGACGAATGAGATGGACCACTGAGCTCCGGAGCCGTCAACTGCCCTGCAGGCGTTCTGCATCTGCTTCCCGAAACGAACACATCTCCGCGTCAGTGCTGCTTCTGCCCTTGGAAACTTGTGTTATAGAATGCGTATATCGTACAGTCAATTACGTATATCGCATAGTCAATACGTACCTTTTTCAATTGTCGTCCCTCACATATCAGGTGCAGCAGCAGCCTATCTCCTTTGGCTGTATGCACCTTCATTGGATCTTTCAATGTGGGGCATTCCTTGGTGAGCTACCCGTAGATCAGGGCAGCCAACACAAGGGTGCCTCGGGATGCAAAGAAGAATGCAACAGAATGTGATTATATAAATGCAATTTGCATCCCTTCTGTTTTTATTTTTATTTTGCAGATAGACCACCACCAATTAGTAGAAAGGAAATGTGACACTGGGAAATCGGCGGACTGGTGGCGAGCTAGAAACTGATACTTTGTAGATATATCAGTGAAACAACATATTTTTTTTAATTTGCAAGGTGTCGCACACGGTTCATATTTATGGTTATATCTTAGGAAGTTATCCCATGGCGAGACACATCCGGGGTCCTGTATACTCCTTCAATTGAAAATTAAACTTTTAACTCGCGCAATTAGACGTCTCCAGATTAAAACAAAGTAAAGAACCATCTACTTTAGCAGTGTACCGAACGCCGGGTCGTTTGCTCCCTGCGAGCCAGCACGATCTCCAGCCATTCCTTCCTTTGCGTTTATATTCATTTCAATACACATTGGACCATCCTTCCTCAGGCTGATTCAATATAAACTTCTTACTACTATCTGGTCGTGGGATCTATCCAGCAAGAAACAGGAGCGGGGAGTGATGTGACCTGCCTTGATTCGCTCACTACGACCTACTTCTCACCCTTGGAATTTAACGCAATTAGGTCGCACGGGTATGTAAGGGCACTCCTGCCTATTAACGGGTAGCGGAATTAAAAAATTGGAAGAAATTCAACTCTCGTCAAAAATGGCTCCAATGAAGAGAACGAGTCGACGTAAGGGAAGACAGCAATCCCGACGAAAACGTCGCGCTACAAAGACGAACCTGAACAGAGTAAGCCGGCAAAAGAAGCGGTGACGAACATCGAAATGCTGACGGCGAAGACTCAGACAAGAATAAAAAGTGTACCAGAGCAAATCTCTGTCTTTTCGATAGTTTTCCTTCTACCTCAGCAAATTGTACGGACATCGTGATCAATTACATTAAATTTGTCAAAGTATAAGCAAAATATGATTAAGCACCTCGTTGTAATGTGTATCCGCCTAAGGTGCATTGCATTTACATAACATGCTGAAAATGAACCACGTTGCCGGGTGGCACATTTTTGGAGGCATGACCTCCAGGAGGCACGGAATGTCCGACTTGGGAGGTACCCTCTGGAGGTACTACAAGTCCTACTTTGGAGGTACCACCACTTCAAGGTACTTATTGTCCAACTTGGGAGGCACCGTCTTCATGGAGGCACTGAATGTCCAACTTGGGAGGTACCACCTCTTGGGGGACAGAATGCCCTACTTGGAGGTACTACTTCATGGAGGTACTGAATGTCCGACATGGGAGGTACCACGTCTTGAAGCCAATGAATGCCCCACTTGGGAGGTACCACCTCTTGGAGGCACAGAACGTCCGACTTGGGAGATACTACTTCATGGTGGTACTGAATGTCCGACTTTGGAGGTTGGTCGGTTGGTTCTTGATTTTACGACACGTCGACCGTTGAGTCATGTAGCGTCGCCAATCTCTCACGCCGATTGGCTGCGGGCGATGAGTAGCGACAGGTGAGACTCGAACACACAACCTTTCGATGATGAGACGGGCAACTTACCCTCAGACTACTCGTCCCCATCTGACGCACCGTCGATGTGAGTTCGTCATGGACATAAAGTCATAGTCATAGTGTTTAGACTTAATAAGAGCCACAAGGGCCCATGCAGTTAAGTCTATAAATGGAAGATGCCATATGTCCGGTAAAAAGACGGGCCCCAACAATCACCACATCCTAAAGAAACCATCCGCCAACATCCCACACACCTATCAACGCCAATCTATCATAGCTAGCCAGCCCTATTCCACTGATCCCCTCAACACCTGTGGATTGAATGCCCTACCAACAACTTTTAAACCGAATCTATGCCTGCTTAAAGGGGTCTGTGCCGTGCACACCCACCTAGCACAAATCTCACCCCATCCACAAGACAGAACTAAAAACAAGATTTTCCTGTCTAAAAAATGTGTTTACCTTACTTCTAATTACATTAAATGAGGAACTTCAAACAAGTCAGCAGGCAGCCTATTCCACTGATCAACAACACCTTAACTGAAGACCTTTGTCGCTTAACTGTCCCACATCTCAACTTGTCTAACCTGAAGTGACGATCCCATGGTGTCACTCCAAACTGAGGAGCGTCATTCAAATTGGCCTGATCTATCCCTTTAACAATTTTGTACATTGCAATCATGTCGCCACTTAATCTCCTAGACTTGAGTGAGACCAAGAGGACATACTTAATGTTACAAGTCTTTCTCCATATGCTAAGTAACCTACTGAAGTCTATTTTTTTTGTCAATTGTCCCCCATATCAGATGCTGCAGCAGCCTATCTCCTTTGGCTGTACGCACCTTCATTGGGTCTTTCAATGTGGGGCATTCCTTGGTGAGCTGCCCATAAATCAGGGCAGCCAACACAAAGGTGCCTCGGGATGCAAAGAAAAATGCAATAGAATGTGATTATATAAATACAACTTGCATCCATTCTTTATTTTGCAGATAGGCCACCACCAATTAGTAGAAAGGAAATGCGACCCTGGGAAATCGGCGGACTGGTAGCGAGCTAGTAACGCCCACATAATTTCCAGGGTCACAAGATGAAAATGTTAGGAGAAAACAGAAATGTTGAAATTGGATTCATACGGAGATAACTCATGCATAATTACACAGGTGTGTACCAGCCTACCAATAGCTTCTGACACAAAAAAGAACACAAAAAACGTCCCTTCAAACACGTGCATTTGTATATTTTCATATATTATCAGCACTGACACCAAATCTGGCAAGGTACAACCTTTAAAGCTACCTTTGTGAATTGTATATAATCTGATTTCAATTTTCATTTGATTTGTATAATTTCATAGTGACGTCCCAAAAAATTATTTAGCGCATCTTTTTTCCTCGGCACTTCCTCACAAACTGGGAAATATTTTACATTTTACATTGTTCCATGATTTTTATGCAGAGTAAGTAATAGCATACAGCTTATATTGTCGATAAGTAAATCGCATAGATAAATGTTGAACGATTTTTGTACTAGTAGGTGTTGTATGTCGAAAAAAGACAGCCATACCATGTGGCAAGGTGTCATGGACAAATTTGTGCAGAATTAATATGTTTTGTTGCTGGACCATGTCGGTGAACTTCAAAATGTTGTACTTGATAAAGAATTAATTTGTAGGATATGCATAACATCTGTAATGAACAATTCGCAAGGCACGTTTCTGGGATTTTATGACTTGGTTTAATCTAGTGGGATAATTATTACCCCAAATAACAGCTCAGTAATTTAAATAGGGAAGGACTAATGAGTTGTATAAATACTTCAGTTCTCGCCTTGTTATCAAGCCTTTTGCCCTCCCCACAACACCCAAGTTTCTACTAATGATGGATGTAATATAATAGATGTGCCTACACCGAGTGCACTTTTCATCCAAGACTATGCCAAGATACTTGATTTGTTGTTTTCTTTTAACTTGAACAACATAATTGATCATTATATTTATGTCATTAATAGGAGTTCTAGAATATATTTGGTAATTTTTCTTCCCTACATTCAGCGACATCTTATTTGCTTGAAACCACTGTGCTAGCTCCGGAACAATGCAATTAAATTTATTCTGTAATTCATCTATACTTTTTGCCTGGACAATAATTGCTGTCATC
>JAOTOL010000262.1:0-20599 GCA_034440575.1 Imbricaverruca yamaguchii | reverse complement strand
GGGGAGGGACTAAAAAACAGACACCATCTCACCGACACCGTTTGACCGACACCATCTCGCCGACATGGACCATCTCAGCAACCGCTGGCTCGATCTTCATGAAACCTACACCAAACGATCGCCAGTGTGCCAGAGGCGTGCCGTTTGGACTTTCGTGACCTTGGGTCAGGTCAAAGGTCACCAAATTGAAGAAAAACATAATTTTGGAATTATTGACATGGCTGATCTCGGCAACCGCTGGTTCGATCTTAATGAAACCTTCACCAAACGAACGGCCGTGTGCCGGAGGCGTGCGGTTTGGACTTTCGTGACCTTGGGTCAGGTCAAAGGTCACGAAATCGCAGAAACACAATTTTAGGCTAACCGACATGACCGATCTCGGTAACCGCTGGGTCGATTCCAATGAAACATTCACCAAACGAACGGCCGTATGCCGGAGGCGTGCCGTTTGGACTTTCGTGACCCTGGGTCAGGTCAAAGGTCACGAGATCGCAGAAAAACCATAGTTTTAGGCTCACCGACATGGCCGATCTCGGTAACCGCTGGGTCGATTCCAATGAAACCTTCACCAAACGAACGGCCGTATGCCGGAGGCGTGCCGTTTGGACTTTCGTGACCCTGGGTCAGGTCAAAGGTCACGAAATCGCAGAAAAACCATAGTTTTAGGCTCACCGACATGGCCGATCTCGGTAACCGCTGGGTCGATTCCATGAAACCTTCACCAAACGAACGGCCGTATGCCGGAGGCGTGCCGTTTGGACTTTCGTGACCCTGGGTCAGGTCAAAGGTCACGAGATCGCAGAAAAACCATAGTTTTAGGCTCACCGACATGGCCGATCTCGGTAACCGCTGGGTCGATTCCAATGAAACCTTCACCAAACGAACGGCCGTATGCCGGAGGCGTGCCGTTTGGACTTTCGTGACCCTGGGTCAGGTCAAAGGTCACGAAATCGCAGAAAAACCATAGTTTTAGGCTCACCGACATGGCCGATCTCGGTAACCGCTGGGTCGATTCCAATGAAACCTTCACCAAACGAACGGCCGTATGCCGGAGGCGTGCCGTTTGGACTTTCGTGACCTTGGGTCAGGTCAAAGGTCACGAAATCGCAGAAAAACCATAGTTTTAGGCTCACCGACATGGCCGATCTCGGTAACCGCTGGGTCGATTCCAATGAAACCTTCACCAAACGAACGGCCGTATGCCGGAGGCGTGCCGTTTGGACTTTCGTGACCCTGGGTCAGGTCAAAGGTCACGAAATCGCAGAAAAACCATAGTTTTAGGCTCACCGACATGGCCGATCTCGGTAACCGCTGGGTCGATTCCAATGAAACCTTCACCAAACGAACGGCCGTATGCCGGAGGCGTGCCGTTTGGACTTTCGTGACCCTGGGTCAGGTCAAAGGTCACGAGATCGCAGAAAAACCATAGTTTTAGGCTCACCGACATGGCCGATCTCGGTAACCGCTGGGTCGATTCCAATGAAACCTTCACCAAACGAACGGCCGTATGCCGGAGGCGTGCCGTTTGGACTTTCGTGACCCTGGGTCAGGTCAAAGGTCACGAGATCGCAGAAAAACCATAGTTTTAGGCTCACCGACATGGCCGATCTCGGTAACCGCTGGGTCGATTCCAATGAAACCTTCACCAAACGAACGGCCGTATGCCGGAGGCGTGCCGTTTGGACTTTCGTGACCCTGGGTCAGGTCAAAGGTCACGAGATCGCAGAAAAACCATAGTTTTAGGCTCACCGACATGGCCGATCTCGGTAACCGCTGGGTCGATTCCAATGAAACCTTCACCAAACGAACGGCCGTATGCCGGAGGCGTGCCGTTTGGACTTTCGTGACCCTGGGTCAGGTCAAAGGTCACGAAATCGCAGAAAAACCATAGTTTTAGGCTCACCGACATGGCCGATCTCGGTAACCGCTGGGTCGATTCCAATGAAACCTTCACCAAACGAACGGCCGTATGCCGGAGGCGTGCCGTTTGGACTTTCGTGACCCTGGGTCAGGTCAAAGGTCACGAGATCGCAGAAAAACCATAGTTTTAGGCTCACCGACATGGCCGATCTCGGTAACCGCTGGGTCGATTCCAATGAAACCTTCACCAAACGAACGGCCGTATGCCGGAGGCGTGCCGTTTGGACTTTCGTGACCCTGGGTCAGGTCAAAGGTCACGAAATCGCAGAAAAACCATAGTTTTAGGCTCACCGACATGGCCGATCTCGGTAACCGCTGGGTCGATTCCAATGAAACCTTCACCAAACGAACGGCCGTATGCCGGAGGCGTGCCGTTTGGACTTTCGTGACCCTGGGTCAGGTCAAAGGTCACGAGATCGCAGAAAAACCATAGTTTTAGGCTCACCGACATGGCCGATCTCGGTAACCGCTGGGTCGATTCCAATGAAACCTTCACCAAACGAACGGCCGTATGCCGGAGGCGTGCCGTTTGGACTTTCGTGACCCTGGGTCAGGTCAAAGGTCACGAAATCGCAGAAAAACCATAGTTTTAGGCTCACCGACATGGCCGATCTCGGTAACCGCTGGGTCGATTCCAATGAAACCTTCACCAAACGAACGGCCGTATGCCGGAGGCGTGCCGTTTGGACTTTCGTGACCCTGGGTCAGGTCAAAGGTCACGAAATCGCAGAAAAACCATAGTTTTAGGCTCACCGACATGGCCGATCTCGGTAACCGCTGGGTCGATTCCAATGAAACCTTCACCAAACGAACGGCCGTATGCCGGAGGCGTGCCGTTTGGACTTTCGTGACCCTGGGTCAGGTCAAAGGTCACGAGATCGCAGAAAAACCATAGTTTTAGGCTCACCGACATGGCCGATCTCGGTAACCGCTGGGTCGATTCCAATGAAACCTTCACCAAACGAACGGCCGTATGCCGGAGGCGTGCCGTTTGGACTTTCGTGACCCTGGGTCAGGTCAAAGGTCACGAAATCGCAGAAAAACCATAGTTTTAGGCTCACCGACATGGCCGATCTCGGTAACCGCTGGGTCGATTCCAATGAAACCTTCACCAAACGAACGGCCGTATGCCGGAGGCGTGCCGTTTGGACTTTCGTGACCCTGGGTCAGGTCAAAGGTCACGAGATCGCAGAAAAACCATAGTTTTAGGCTCACCGACATGGCCGATCTCGGTAACCGCTGGGTCGATTCCAATGAAACCTTCACCAAACGAACGGCCGTATGCCGGAGGCGTGCCGTTTGGACTTTCGTGACCCTGGGTCAGGTCAAAGGTCACGAGATCGCAGAAAAACCATAGTTTTAGGCTCACCGACATGGCCGATCTCGGTAACCGCTGGGTCGATTCCAATGAAACCTTCACCAAACGATCGGCCGTGTGTCAGATTTGAATCATAATTTTTGGCTTCTATAATGATTTCAATGTTATTCACTTCATATCTTATTTACAGCACTCACGAGGAACTAACGAATATTTATTTATATGACGTCAGTAATGATACAATCAACACTTGTTTTGTTAGCAAGTGACTTCAATGAACGTTCCATTTCAACAACCTTGGATAGTTCTCTTGGCCCATGTGGTTTGCGGAGTTGCTGCTTGTGTTAGTATGAGGCTGATTTTCGTCCTTTTCCGGATCTTTAATGGATGTATATCTGAATGGAATGTTATTTAGCGGTAGGAGTTAACCAATTCCGAATAAAGTACAATGTTTACTTATAATTCTTCAAAATTTATTCACTACATTTTCTGAGTGCGCATGTGATGAACATTGCAATTACTATTGTAGGTAGTTGTGTTAAGTTAAGTAATTTTAGCTGTGATTTTAGTTTGGTATATGTGTCAGTTTAATGGTAAATTGTAATGTCTTACCTTTAGTCTGTGCATCAAGTTGGTTTAAGCTTTGTGCACACAACTCGTATCATGTAATATGGTCTTGCTCAACAGAATATTGTAGTTTAATTAGCGATTGTATGAACTTTTGTGTGCAGTGTGAAAAGCTAATTTTGTGTTGAGCTTTCATTTTGTACAAAAAAAATAGTTACAGGGTTTGTTTCTGTGGCTTCACAAACATCCACAGGTCATTCCTGTCAAACCCAGTGGGTATTTTTATGCTGCCATCTTCCTCCAGTGGAGCAAAAGCTTCACCATCAGAAGAGCGGGGTCCAATTGTGATTTTTCACTGGAGGTTGTCATGGCACACTTGCTCAGTATTCATAGAGCCATCACATTTCCTTTATCTCAACAATGTATCCACATTTCCTTTATCTCAACAATGTATTCAACAATGGCCTAATGGTTAAGGTGTTGAGCTCTGGGTACTAAAGGTCCTGGGTTCAACACTAGCACCACTCAGGACATTTCCCAATCCCTCAGCCCTCCACCAAAACAGTGGGTGGAGCCATTAGCTGTGATTGTGCATAAAGTTTGGTGAGAACCAGCCAATAAATATACAATGTATGCAAGCCATCATCAGCTTACTCAGCCAGTCAGCTGATGGTGACATCAAACATACCAAGACAAGCTCCCAGAAGGTTTAGGTTAGGCTAGGTTATGTTTTCACCCCCTTGGAGATATCCCTGGTGATTCTGTGGGGGTTATTCATTGCACCTGGCTGGATGTGTGTGTACATTTGAGTAATGTCACCAATAGCTGACTGGTGGTCTGCTGATGGCGACTCAGATGCACTGTTGATATAAAGAAAGTGTGAGTGGTAAATCTTTGAGTAAGGTTATCCACTTGATCCATATATTTGATGGTGAACAACATCCTCATGTCAAATGAATATAATCTGCTTGCATTGACAGAATACCAGGATCATTCTTTGCAACAGAAATATGGAATTGTCACAACTATGAACAATAATCTAAGTAACAGATGCAGACCACATCTTTTTGTGGTCATTGATCTGTCATTCAGCCTAAGGGAAGACTATTACTCCACAGTTTGGATCTGCCACAATGTGGTGCTATTTGGATTTGGGTGTGCTGCAATTTGGTGTGAACTAAAATTCCAATCATCAAGGTTGAGTGAGTTAAGATGGGAAAAGTTAGCATCTGGTAGAGAAGCACCTTGGAACCAGGGAGCATGGCGAGTCCAGACACCAGATTATAAGCTATATGCTAAAAAGGCAGGTTGTAACAAACTGCAAAATGGAGATGCCTAGTGCTCAAATGCCTAGTGCTTCAATGTCTAGTCCTCAAATGAGATGAAAGGTCTTGCCTGGTCCATTCCATAGGCAAACATAAGTGCTAGTTGAAGTCCCTGAGGACACCTACATTGCCAAAAATATAGACAACATTGGGACTGTATTACAAGGCATGCTATAGACATTGTGCTATCATCATCATTATCATCATCATCACAATGGAAAGATTGTGGGTTTGAGTCTCACCTGTTGCTACTCTTCACCCATGACCAATCAAGGTGAGAGATTGGTGACACTACATGACTCAGTGGTCAATGTTTTGCCAAAATCAATAACCACCACCATCTTGATAGGCACAGTCTTTTAAGGGATACTCAACACAGAATTTGATCTTGAAGTTCTCAATGTGCATTTTTATCTTGAAGATCTCTACAACATCCAAGGATGGATGTTGCAAACCTCATTTAAAACTAGCAAAGCTTTTAATAAAGTTACACATCTGAGGCTAAGTCATCAACTTCAGCAACATGATTGTTGGGAGTGTTGAAAGAGTTAAATTATTCATGGAACAGGGTGTAAATATCACTTAATACACACTGAATTGACATCCTTGTGAAAGAAGTACTACCATCATGCTTCTTGGTGCATGTTTGTGAAGTCTGCATGTCTTTTCTGTACATGTTTCCCATTCACAAGCATCATAATATTTTGCCCACTGCAGCATATCTTGGATCATGATGAAGAACATCCCTTAGTGAAATTTCAGGTGAAGAGATTATCTATGATGCACTGCTAAACAATGCCAGTTTAAAGCATAGGTGTTTGCATAATTATTGTTGGTATCATTATCTCCAGAGAATGCACCTTTCAGAATATGCAAAATTGGAACAGTCATATGTATGCAATTATCTTAAACTAGGTTTGCAAGACTTACATGATTATAAATAGCATTGCTTCCATGGTGATTTTGACATCTCACTTAACATGCACCATGGAGGACCTTAGAAAATTAGGCACACTGAAGGGGGGTGGATTCCACCCCCTCTAAGATCTCAGCTCCTACTGAGGCTAGAGCAATGAAATTCGCAGGGTGGATGGGCACCACAGTGAACTCTACTGTATGCAAATTTCATAACCTTAGGTCAATATCTTCAAGGTCAAATGAGGTCATAAGAGAAAAATGTTCTGGTTGTGCATGAATTGGCTTCTCAGTGTTATGGATCGCTATTATTGTGTTTAAGTGCTCAATTGGCATTAATGATGTTATGGACATTACAAATGATCCAATACAGATGCTAGATCTGCCATTTGACCTCAGGTCACCTATGTAGGAGCACTTTAGCAGGTCAATACCTGCTCCAGTTACCAGAACCGAGCTGCCCACCCGACTGCTCCGTTGGGAGGTTCAGCATAATTGACTTTGCAAAGAAAGGAGTGAAATACATGAATAAAGTATGGAAATGCTTCGGCACACAATGACACAGTATATTTTGGGATGTGTAGGGAGTAACATGTAAAGTGACATCAGTTGCATGACAGTCATTTGCCTTTTTGACAACATTCCAGTTGACCAAGTTTGGCTCTATTAGCCTATCATAAACTTTACCTGACTTGACCTTGGCGACCTAACATGACTTTTAAATTATATAGCATAACAATATGCATCAAACAAGTCCCTATTGTTGTCAAGAATAGTTCCCTTTTGCCAATATACCGGAAGGGCATCAGCGCCGATTTTTGTGATCTGGCGCTGCGAATTATTTTTTATTTTAACGGCCCCTAGCTTGAAAAGTTCTCGGCCGATTTTCATTTTTCTTACTTTAAGCAATGTGCCGGACATTTCCAAGTAGGTACACAAAACATGGTGTGTATCAGCTAGTACAATATGGAGTTATGCATGAAAAAATTGGAGGGTGGGCGGATTTCGCCATCCCCTCCAGTTCGTGTGTTAGCCTGTCATAAACTTGACCTGATTTGACCTCGGTGACCTGAAATGACTTTGAAGCAATATAACATAATAATGTACACCAAACAAGTCGCTAGTTTTGCCAAGAACACTTCCCTTTTGCCAATATACGGGAAGCACATCAGCGCTGATATTTGTGATCTGATGCCGATAAAATTTTTGACTAGCACCCCTAGCTTGAAATTTTTATGGTCGATTTTCATTTTTCTTACTTTAAACAACATGCTGGTCATTTATAAGCAGGTACACAAACAATCGTGTATATTGGCCATTAAATCTGGAGTTATCTACGAAAAACCGGAGGGGTGGGCGGATTTCGCCCTCCCCTCCAAGGCGCATGTTAACAAGGAATTATTTTGATGATGGTGGAGTACCACATGGCTCTGTCCTAGAGCCATTTGGAGCCTCCTGGGCACATCAACTGAGGTTGTCATGCAGTGTCTACAGAGGAGAAACCTTGAGATCAGTGTAAAATAATTGACGATGTGACCTGAAAATTCACAGTTAATGGAATGGGCGCAAAATGACCTTAGTAGTCCACGCGCCCTTAAGCCCAAATAATCAATCAATCACAGTTAATGGAATTGTGCTATTTCATCCTTGTCTTAGGTTTTTACGAGTTTGCCACATGATGTATGGGCAGTCATCATGCACACCACTGCCAAATACTGTAAAATGCATCTGACTGAAGTGAAAGTCATTCCACTTTTTTAATCCTTCACCCGTCCCGTCTCGGGGGGGGGTCTTCAAACGCCCCCTCAGGTTTTTTTGCGGATAGCGGACGAACGGTGCGCGTCAGCGTACCCAAATTTCGCAAATCTTTTCCCACATCAATTTGGCATGCTGTTTCAAAATTTTGAAGTCCGGTCATCTAGAATCTACGAATTAGTCGAGGTCAAGTGAGGTCACCTCGAAAAAAGTTCAACCAGTGGTCACGCTTTAACGGATGCAGATATTTCAATGAAACTTTCAGAGTTTGCTTACCTTTATGAATGCAACAAAACGTACGAGTGGAATTTTTTTCTTTCCGTTTTTGACTAATATATTTTGCTTATTTTCCAAATGGCAGTTCAAATAGAGGATTCTGGCTAAAGCACGGATTTCTTATTGGGGCAAGTTGACTTCCAACAACGTTTCTCGGTCTGCTCTACCCATTGGAAAAGGAAAATTAAAGAAAACTTGAAAGCTCAAAATTTTCAACAAAAAAAATCGGGGTCCCCAAAAAATTATAGCCCTGGTCAATTTGGCTGTCCTTTTCCCATTCCAAATACATTTTGTTTTTTTCATATATCCCCAAAATTAACCCCAATCAACAGCTGAGTCATATAGCTTTGTTAATCTCACATTGATTGGCCGCTGGTGAAGAGTAGCAACAGCTGAGACTCGAACCTACAATCTCTTGATTGTTAGGTGAGAAACTTGACCCTAGACTACCTGTCCCCTTGTATAACATAGCACATGGATGATCCCTTACCTGGAGTTGCACTACAGAATGTTCGTTATCACAATGCTAGATCCCACAAATGATCAATTCGGGTTGAAGCACCCTAAATCCAAAATAACTAACTGAATCCCATATCCGTCATTAAAATATTAAAATCTGATTTATTAAAACTCAGTTCTGGCACAAAATGACCCTTGATGTCGATGCTACCTTAAACTCCAATCCACTGCCACCACCATATCCATTATGGTGAGCATAAGCATGCTATTTATCAACGGGATACTGTAAGAAGCAAGGGATGAATACCTCACTACCATGCCCCAAGAAGCACAATGTTGATACTTCTTTGGGAATGGTGTTGATTCAGTGCTCGGTAGGTGGTATATTCCACCCTATTTCATAAGTAATTTATCACTGCTTGGGAGAGTAATGAATTTGAAGACATGGCCGGATTCCTGCCAAAAGATCTCTTTGTTTTCATGGTCATGTTATGAGAATATCTCCTTGATTTCATGTTTTTGAAACATTAATGAGAACATGATTCAGATAAAGTGAGAGCTCAGAATGTATGCACTAAAAAGCAGTCATATGACTGGACTGGATTCCATGCTGACAATAATTGTAGGCGGGCAGATGTTTTGAGAATAAGTGTAGTTTGAAGCTATTCTCAACGTTACCACTGACATGTGTGCTCAGTGAGCTCACCAAGGTCATCTGAGGTCACATGAGATCACTAGTACATTCTGCACATCATACTACACTGCATTGAGATAGAAGGCTGTAATTACCGTCATTGTTCTGGTGTCTACAAGATGTATTGATTGATACATTACATGACCTCCCTATGCTACATCATGACCTTGATTCAGGGTTAAAATATTGATTTTTCGTCAGGTGTGAGATGTCGAAACGAGCACAGTAGGATGTCGAAATTTGCCATGGGATTAGTGTCATTTAAAATGATTTTGATGCCTCAGACTCAAATTCGAGCTGTTGGTGTAGGTTCCAAGGAGCAGGGTGTTGATACTTCTTGGGGAAGGATGTCGATTGAGTGTTCAGAAAGTGGTATATTCCACCCTATTTCACGAATAATTTATCACTGCCTTGACTGAGGTCAGTTTTGGAGTAAAACATATTCCTGCTTGGGTACATAGTTGGCCTCGGTTGTCCGCTGTGAATCTCATGCACTTTGAGGTTGTGCATGAATATGCGAGTCAATAATTTACTCTATGACCTCTGCGAGGTCATCATAGGTCATTGCACATCACTGAAAATTACTTCTCACGGTGTTGGACTATAGTGATGGAACCAATGCCAATCGGTTTGTCCCCTCAATGCGCCAAAATAGGTGTGGAATGATCCTAGGTCACTTAGCTCCCTCAGTCTGTCACATATGTGGTATTTTGTCTGGTCAGGTCGAGCCAAGCAAAATGTGGTAAATTGTCGAACCCTTTTGCATAGCTACTTGATTTCGTCTTGCATTAAAAGTGTAAGGCAGGAATCCCATGACTGACTGCATAATACATGAAATACATATGAACAAATTTTGCTACAGAGCCAGTCCGGTCCGATGTCAAGAGGTGGGACATATTTGCAGCTCGTTGCTAGCGTGGGAAGCTCGCGTACTTTGTTGGCGGGCGCCACACGATAATCAACGCCACCCGATAGTTTCGCGGCTTTGTTTGTGGTGTCGCGTTTGAAATCGCCGCCGCAGCGATTGGTGTAAGGGAAATGTGATCCGAGCTTATAAACAAAAGGTTCTGGGGGTGTAATCTGCAGTTCGATAACACACAGAGCGGCGAGTTATCAGCGAAGCCTCGTGTGTTGTTCTATATGAGCATTGAATACAGGTGTATCCTCTGTTGTAATGGAATGCGTCGTTCCCGTACCTATCCACTACAATAAAGACCCGGTCTTAAATATCGTGCCTTTCTATAATTTCTCTTGCGAATCGTCACGCAATATTCGGAAATGTACCAGTGCTGGACACGGCGCATGGATCACAAACATTTGTGATAGTGAACATCAAGGTGGTATAAAGCCAAATGTTATGTAAAATTATAGCACCAGCGAAAGCAATATGACTAGAGCAGTCGAAGCGCCCGAAAACCCAAATAACTAACGCCAGCGAAATACTCTCGGTGAGATGCGTTGAATGGTATGTGACATGACCTACCTATGCCAGAAAATGGTCTTGACCTCGGGTCAACCGAGGTACGGGTCAATGATTGACAACTATCAAATGTCATCGGAAGCGTCTTTCGTCATATAAAACAAAATCAGCTTCCCATCGCCATGCTGTGAAAGTTTGTACCGGAAAATTACAATATATTTTGCGAAGTTTCGTGACTTCTGGTGACTTTCTGTTGTCCTGACCTTAACTCACACCGGCTGTTGTCGATAGCACATTTCAAGGACTGTCGAATAGCATTGGCCGTTTGTTTCTATCTGTTACATGTCCTGAGATATGTGTAAATATCTGGAGGTCCCACCCGATCTGGTCGGATTTGACCTATGATGACCCAGTGGCCTAAATATTGACCTGAGCGAGAAAAGATGACCGAAGTATTTTCGATAGAGCTTGTCACCAGCTATCCAACGCCGTTTTCCGTTTGTTGCTACCTAGCATAGTTCTGAAGATCTTAGTTGGCAAACATCTGCCACCCCGGACCGGCGACGTTTGCTCGGTCCGCCGAACGCGCGCATGTTAAGATGCCCTCTGACCTGTTACGGTGACATGACATACCTATTGTCTGACATGTGAAGTGCTAGACACGTATGGATGCTATGTGAAGCCATGCTGATATACAGGGCCTTCATCTGTTAGCAATTCTTAAGATTACAACACCTGTAAGCTTACTTTTATTTATTTTTTGCTTTCAGATCTTTGTCATACTAGCTTTCCATAGCTGGTCGTGGTGAGTTTTTAGTTGCTTATTTGCATACATATATGTGTTATCGTATTTCAGTACCTTACCTGCTTTTGTCTCTGTAGTAGCATAGTTGGCATTCCTACCTGCTTCTGTTTCTTTATAGTATCTCATATTTGGTTCACCTGCATGTTTCTGTCTCTGTAGTGGAGCATAGTGCGTGTTTGATCCATAACATACAAAACTGAAGGAACAAAGCTCGGTTTCACAATGACCCAGAGAAAGTCATTTTTTGATGGCCTTTTAGACCAACTTCAGCTTGGATGGTACAGCCGTTTTGAGGATTTACACAGGGAATGCGAAAAGCTATGGTCTCGAATAACTTATGAGTACGGTCCTACTGTAGGTAACGTACCCATGGGTGTTACCCATATGGAAATTGATGCAGCTGCCAAAACGTTCTTGGATTTGTGCAACATGCAAAATTTCATTCCTCTAATTACAACTGGTGATGGGAACTGTCTGTTTTCTGCAGCATCTCAAGCAATATCTGGTTCCGAAAGTTTTGCATCAGAGCTCCGTGTCAGATCAACAATAGAGCTAGCACTCCACTCTGAATACTACAAAACCATTTCAAATGCAGAAACCATCACTTTCAGCTCAGATACAGTCAAGGCAGAGGCTGTCCGCGGACGTAAAAACAGGGCGTGGTGCAGCATGTGGCATGTCGTATCGCTTGTCCGCAGTCCTCGGACGGACAGTACGTTCGGTGTACCCACCAGTCCATGGTATGGGGCATCTATACACCCGCACCTTAAATTGTTCCACTCGCCCCAGAGCTGGACGATCATATGGCAGTATCTGCATCCTGTGGTCAGACACTGCACCCCTAAGATCCAACCGGGAGTATGGAGCAGGGGGGGTGGGCGCCCAACCACTTTGTCACACTTATTGAGGTGCACATGGAGGACGAACCACATGACCTGGAGAATGAGTTCAGCAAGGCAGCTAGTTATAGCCCGGATGACCCGTGGGAGGGTGCAGGCAAAGACAAGTACAGTGACGAGGTGGGGACTGGACAGGAAGACAACCTACGGGATGATATGTTGGATGGAGGTATGATGATAGAGGATGAACAGCATGCAGTAGAAAAGGAAGAATTATGTGAAGCAGGTGATGATGAATGGAAGTATGTGGAGAGCACGTCCAGTGTAGGTAAGGTGGATGACACAGGTGGTGCAGTAGATACTGGTATAGATAGGATGTGTAAAAGTCCAACACAGGCAGCTGATGTTTCAGAATTGGAGAGTGGAGTTGAAAGAGGACCGGAGTGGGAGAGTCCATGGGAGGAGATATTGGATAGTGATTTGGTTGTAGAGGGTAGACAGGATGTAGTGGAAGAAAGCGGGTTGGATGCAAGTAAGTTAAGATTGCAGCATGCAGAAATCACGAGGGCAGAAATAACGGGAGAACTGGGTCACAGCAGATCGAAGGAAACGGTTGACAGAGGAAGAGAAAGAAAGCTAATGGAAGGGACAGGTTTAGCTAGGGGTATAGGTGTCATGGAAATGGCATCTATTGGAGGAATGGAAGCCGAGTTCTGGGGCAAAGAGCATCATGTCAGCATTGTCAAGGATGAGCAAACTTTGTGTTATGGTGAGGGGCAGCAGTGGAAGGGAGTAGGCGAGGAATCTCCGGATACAGGACAATATGATGAGAGTAAGCAGCAGGATGTTGGCCACACTGACACTTCAGGTAGCAGCAAAATTAACAAGAGAAGTACGGTTCGGAATGGATCAAATCGGGTGGTGTTTAATGCGACGGAAAGTGTGTTGGAAGCCATGTGTCTGAAAAAACCCATAGACTCAGAAAGAGTAGATAGAGTTCCACAAAGTATATCATCGTCCAGGTCATTTATAGTGAAATATAGCGACTCCAACAAATTGGATGCAACTCGTGATAGTTTTGGCCCCTGGATAGAATATGGTAGGAATGTTTCATACTGGTTTGTTGATAAAAAGGATAAGCGGATACGACATTGTAAACAGCGCAAAGGATGCATGTATGCTTCTGTGAAGCGCGGTAGAAGAAATATCGCGACTTCAGTCGACATAAACGATGTAGTGTTGTGCCGCAGAAAACTGTACCGTTTGGGAACCGACACCACCTTCAAAAAAATGATAATATCGCCAGGGTATATGCAAGCTCACCAGCCACTGGACATCTTTATACAATACGTTGGGTGTCTTCCTGACACATTTCGCAGTGCTCATGGAAATTCGAAAGACCAGGACAGGCCATATATTCGTACATCTCGCGTATTATTAGACACAATGAAAACAGAGCTGAAGGGGGCAGCGCCTAAGACAGTTTATAGAAAGAGGGTGTTGGAGGAAAAGGAGGAATTGCCTCGGGACCATAAACAGCTGAAAAAACTTGAAGTACAATGAACGGAAACACTGTCATGCCGACAGCTCTCTCAGTAAAGCTGATCCCTATCTCGGTTTACTCCATAGAGTCATAGAAGAAAATCAACCAGATTTCCAAGGAGAAAGATATATCCGCGAAATTCAATTTACAGACAGGCCTATAGTATTCCTATACACCGATGGACAGGTGAAGGACATAAACAGATTTTGTACCAATCCAAATATATACAGTACACTTTCTATGGATACCACATTCGATCTGGGAGAGTTCTTCTTGACGACTACCACGTACGAAAATTTAAGCATCCTGAGACGGACTTCCGGAAAGTATCCAACCGGTCTGGGTCCCTGCATGCTTCACACAAAGAAGGATGAGCCCAGTTATTCAGCTTTTGCATGTAAGTTGAGGCAGTTGGTATCCTCAGCAAAATCTTTAGTAAGTTTCACAACTGATGATGATCCCGCACTGTACGTACCAATGCAGACGTGCTTCCCTAACGCGGACCATGTCCTTTGCCACGTTCATTTTCGCCGCAACATTGAGCACCAATTTACCCGTATGCGTATTCCGGAAGTCGTTCGCCAGTCAATTCTGAGCGATCTGTTCGATAACAACTTTGGTTTAATTAACATCACTGACAAAGTCTCGTTCGCTAAAAAAATTGAGGAGTGTTTCACCCAGTGGGCTCGTCTCGGAAACGAAGCAGAGAAATTCGTCACTTACTTCCGGCAATTTAAATTGAAGAAAGTAATCACCAAGATTATTGGGAAAAAAGCGAGTACGAATCGCATAGAAAGCATCCACAACACAATTAAGGGCGTCACGGGACATCAGAAAATGCAGGTGAACACGTTCATTGATGTACTCCGTGGGTTGGTAATATTTGAAGAAAAGGAAACAAATAGGGCTTTGCACGACGAGGGAACTTATAAAGTCAGTAACCTGTACAAACACTGTATGATTTCGAAAGCACAGATGGCCTCACTCACACTGTACCAGCAGCACTGCAAAATCTCTTTGTTCGGTACATCGGCACCGGTAATCTCGACCCAAAATGTGACTAAGTCTCTCAACATTCCGGCGTCAGCAGGTCGGAAACAACATTCTCAGGGACAGTCCTATGCGAAGAAACCTGCCATTCAGATCAATTCTGAACCGTTTATAATTTCGTTATGCTCTCCTAAAACAAAGAAATGCAAATCATGCAAACAAACGATCAACTGGCGTATCGTTCAGAAACCACATGACATAGTTATCACCCATAGGGAACGTTGGGAGTATCCAAAGGAGATTGCAGGTAAAATCGTTATGGTCGAAACGAGTTCCAGACAAATGGCTTGTATGTCCTACCACATATCCAAGTCATGTTTGTACGTCCGTTTTCCTGATATATTCAACAATCATAAGCAAATCACAGTAGGCAAACACTTACTTCCACTTTTGACAACATCACACAAAACATTGATCATGGAGGTGCTCGGGGTCTGCATTTAGGGGTTGTGAATATTTACGAAATATAGTGCATTGTTCACATTCAAGCTTAAGAGTTTGGTGCAAGTGTCCAATTACTCATTCCATAGATATTTCTGGTCACGTGCTCGCCACGTAATTTTCTTTGTTATATTATTCTGGTCAGCAATGTGTTACTTTCAACATGCTAGGATTTCGTGTGATGTCTGAAAAGAGGGCGTATTCGAACCTCAGTTCGAAGGCCATCGCCATCTTAGGTTGTGTTCGTATGTTTATGCTAGTCTGGAATACGTTCCTTTCAACATGATTGGATTTCGTATGTTGTCTCAAAAGAACCTTAGTTTGGAGGCCATCGTCATTTGAGGTTGTTTTTGTATGTATATGATAGTCTGGAATACGTTGCTTTCAACATGCTGGGCTTTCGTGTGGTGTCTGCAAAGAGGACTTTCAACCCTAGTTTATTGTCCGTCGCCGTTTGAAGCCATTTTCATATGTTTGTGCTAGTCTGGAATGTGGCATTTTCAACATATGCCGATATTTTGTGTGAAAAGAGGACGCCTTCTAACCCTAGTTTGAAGGCCGTCGCCATTTGAAGTTATTTTCGTGTATGTATGCTTGTCTGGAATGCGATACTTTCAACGTGCTGAGATTTTATGTGATGTCTGAAAAGAGGGCGCCTTCGAACCTTAGCCTGAGGGCCGAGGGGCCGCGGTAGCTCAGTTAGTAGTGCGTCAGACTCTTTATCGCAAGATTGTGGGTTCCAACCTCACAACCGACGGCATTTACCAGGTCCACCCGCGACCAATCGGAGTAAGAGGTTGGCGACGCTACGTGACCTAGCGGTTGAATGCGTCGTAAGCGAAGGCCACCGCCATTTCAGGGTTTCGTATGTTTATGCTAGCCTGGAATACGTTGCAAAGTGCTGGGATTTCGTGTGGTGTCTGAAAAGACGTCTTTCAGCATTAGTTTATAGTCCGTCGCCTTTTGAAGTTGTTTTCGTATGTTTATGCTAGTCTGGAATATGGTGCTTTCAATATGCCAAGTTTTCGTGTGGTGTCTGAAAAGAAGACGCCTTCGAACCTTAGTTTGAAGGCCGCCGCCATTTGAGGCTATTTTAGTGTGCTTATGCTCGTCTGGAATATGATGCTAAACCAGATAGCTTAGGTATCATTCCACGTATATGCAAAGAACGAGGGTAACATAGCAGGGCAATGTGATACGTTACATATTTCCATCACACATGATGGATAATTTAATGCAGTTATATATATATATATATATATATATATATATATATATATATATACAATATATCACATATGCTATGCAGGGGACGAGTAGCCTATGGATATGTTGCCCGTCTTACAATCGAAAGGTTGTGGGTTTGAGTCTCACCTGTCGCTACTTTTCGCCCGCGGCCAATCGGCGTGAGATTGGCGACGCTACATGGCTAAGCGGTCGATGTGTCGTAAAAACCAATAACCAACCAACCAACACATGCAATGCAAACATAAGCTAACATATATATAGACTCGAAGGTGGTGAGGGGATTGAGTGTTCAAACGATCCGGCGGCCCGGTCCAAAGGGGAGGAGCCAGACTAGGAGTGCCTCTTCCATCCTACCATTGTCAATGCGGCAAAAATACTCCAAGTCACCTATGATTACTTTATATTAGACGAACTCCCCAACAGGCAGTCGGAGCGCCACTAAGCACAAATAACGAATCAACGAACTCCCCAACGTGGATATATCAGATATTATACGATTCCTCAGCTTTATCGAAGTGCATGTTGTGTGTCCCACCGACGGTTCTTAGGGTGAGCATGTTGTAGTGCTGTGAAATGTGCCTTTAATGTTTTTGCGACATATACTGACATGACTTAGACCGATTGACTTATGTCTCATCTTCATCATCAAGCCACCCCAGTAGCTCAGTTAGAGCGCGGGTCTGCACTGGTCTCCTCTGCCCTGGGGTGCACAGGGTACGAGTCGCTTCACGCGCTGGCGTTTAACCTTCGGCTGGGAGGGTCAGTTGACAGTTGGCTCGATAAGGCCGGGAACAAGCTACCGACAACCATGTCGGTGCGTTGACGGCACGTTAAACTTTCGGTCAAAATTCTGCCGATGAACTGGGATTCATGGATTGGGTGGTGGGAACTGAGTTAACACAACAATCCCTGCATCGCAATAGGACCCTGATTCATAAAGCCACCGCAGCACGAACTTGGAATGAGTTTTTTTTTATCCTTCACACACTATCGCCATTGCTTGCAATTGTTCTGATTGTTTCTGCATTTTCCTCACATTCTCTGTCATCGCTTGTGTACTCATCTCTTGTGATGTCCTGAAGTGTGCACGTGCATCTACACATACACCTACATGCACACCTGCACACATACATATGCATGCACACACATCTACACACACACACATGCATGCACACACACACATAGACACACATACATGCACATACATACATACGCACATACATGCACACATACATATACATACACATACATACACACACATCTGCATACACACACACACAGACACAGTTGTGAAAAGCGAGCCACATGACTTGGCCCCCTGGCCGGCCGTCGTGACAGGCCCCTAGATCGACCAAAGGGCCCGGGCCGATATAGAGGGTTCCGAGTCAACGGAGAGCTCCCACGGACAGATGATGAGGGCTCTGTGGTGGTCCAACGTGTGTTTCTAGGTTGGCCGAGGGGACCCGGATCATTGCAAACACACCCTGGCTGACGGAGGGGACCTGAGCTAATATGAAGGGTCCCTGGGCTGATTACAGGGCTCAAGTCGAAGCAAAAAGCTCGTGACCTAATGGCGAGGGACACAACTTTTGGAAAGGGAACACCTGGCCTTGGGTCTTAAGAAACGGTCCATGAGACGACGAGGGTGCCGTAGTTGCCGAAGGTGGCCTTGGATCGTCGGAAAGGGTCCCTGGGACAATGGAAGGAGTTGAAACCGTGCAAGGGCTCCTTGCCTGATAGAGGGTGCCCACGCTGTTGAAATGGGGGCATCCGGGAAGAGGTCCTGCTAGCTAAGGAGGGCCCTTGGGCTGAGGAAGAGGACGCCTATCCGCCGGATATGAACCGCGAACCATCGGAAATGGCCCAAAGCCGGTATGATTGGCTCATGGGCCGACAGAGGAGGCGAAGCAACACATGGGGCTGTTTCTGGTGTGACAGAGGCCCACGCTTGTGAAAGAGAAGCGTCTGACAGGACGAAGAGTATCCTGAGCACCGAAAGATAGCCCCTAGGACGAGGGACGGGGTCCCGGACCGGACGTGTAGGGCCGCGGGATCGGCTTCCGCTTGCTCTGATAGATACGGGTCCAGAGCTGACAGCGAGCCTCGGGCGCTGCATGACCGACGCATTCGATGCGCCCCTAAAACCAAATAACCAACCGGCAGCGAGCCCCAGGCCGATAAAGATAGTCCCGTGTCAAAATTTTCAACCATCCATGTCTGCTTAAAGTGGCAATCACAGTGTACATCTACGAGCATAAGTTGCGCCCTATCCACCAATAATTCGAACGAAAGATTGATTTTCAAATGGAAGAAAATTGTCCACCCCATTGTTTTTGCTCTTTTTCCAGTTGAGAAGACGAGTTGAATGAACGCAAATCAAAAGAATACAAGCTGAAAGAATGCAAGCCAAAATAATACATGTACCAAAGAAAAGTTCAAATAATACAAGTCAAAATAGTGGAAGTCTGAAGAATTCGAGTTGAAGGAATACAAGCTGACATATCATTTGAAAGAATACCTGAAATAATGACGTTTAAGGAATATCGCATCCTAAATTCCAATGACAATACCTACCAACATTCTACACCTACCAATATCCATCAAGCCTTATTCACTTGATAATGCATAGCATGTGTGTGGATCGAACTCCCCATTCATAAATCTCAACCAACAATGCCTGCTTAAAGGGCCTGAACAGTGTATACCTACCGGCAGTAGTGACATCCTCACCCACCAGTAATTAAAACTCAAAATCGATAGAAATTCTTGAATAATAATTATCCACCCAATTGTTATATTGTGTTCTTTTTTAAGCTGAACAGACAGGTTGAAAGAATGAAATCAAAAGGATGCAAGTCAGAAGAATACAAGCTGACATAATGCGAGTTAATAGGATAAAAGCCAAAAGAATAATACATGTACGAAAAGCAGTTTGAAAGAATATGTATTGAAAGAGTGCAAGTCAAAATAGTGCAAGTGAAAAGATACAAGCTGAAGGAATACAATCTGAAATAATGCCAGTTGAAAGAATACCAGATCCTAAATTCCAACAATGCTATCTACCAACATTATATGCCTACCAATATCCATCGAGTCCTATTCACTCGATAACACAACGTGTGTGTGGATAAAACACCACATCAATCAATACATTTCAGCTATCCATGCCGGCTTAATGGGCTTGCACAGTGTACATAGTGTACACCGTTGGTCACATCCTCATCCACCAATAATTAGAACCAAAAATAGAAGTTATTGAACAAGAATAATGGAACAAGTCCATCTTATTGTTTTTGTTTTGTTTTATTTAGTTGAACAGAGAAGTGTAAAGAAAAAATATTATGGATAGGAGTCGGAAGTATACAAGCTGAAATAATGCAAATCGAAATGATGCAGGTCCAAAGGATACTACATGTACAGAAGCAATTTGAAAGAATATATTGGAAAGAATACAGGGTAAAATTGTGCAAGTTTGAATAATACACGTCGAAGGAATACAACATGAAGTGTTACCAGTTCAAAGAATACAACCTGAAATAATGCCACTTGAACAAATACTGCATCCTAAATTCCAATAACACTATATACCAGCATTCTGCACCTACCAATATCCACCCAGCCATATTGGCTCCATAAAGCATAACACATATGTGGATTGAGTCCCCATCAATGAATTTCTGCCATCCATGCCTGCTTAAAGGGCTTGCACAGTGTACACCTATGGGCATAAGTCACATCCTCATCCACCAGTAATTGGAACCCAGAAAAGAAGTTTAAATTGAAGTTCAATAGAAGTTGTATTGTGTTTTATTTAGTTAAACAGAGAAGTTCAAAGAAAAAATATGGATGGAAGTCAGAAGAGTACAAGCTGAAGTAATGCAAGTCAAAATGATGCAGGGTCCAATTGTAATACTACATGTAAGGAAAAGCAATTTGAAAGAATATATTGGAAAGAATGCAGGTTAAAATAATGCAAGTTTGAAGAATTCAAGTCGAAAGAATACTACATGAAATATTACCAGTT
>JAOTOL010000261.1:0-20527 GCA_034440575.1 Imbricaverruca yamaguchii | reverse complement strand
GTCTCAAACATCATGCAACAATTTCACAAGGACACATGGATGCGTCCATGCCCGGGGCGGGCTTCAGCTGATCGTATGGAGCGAGTTAGTTAATCTAAAGCTAGCAATGTCTGTGAATGCACTCAAAATACTAATGCTAACACCTTTCCCAGACTGCGAGGGTGGCTGCTCCCTCAATGCTACCGCGAGTAGAGCGCATCGCCTCCACACACTCTCGCGACCCTATCGTTATAAAGTAAGTGCCGCGAAAGGGAAGCCTTTCACATACTGCGTTCCATAGCCTAAGTTTCTGATTTCACGCTGACAAAATTGACACTGTTCTGAAGGAAAAAGACGTGTCTACAGATTTTAGTTTGTTACTAGAAAGAAAAAAACAACATTTGCTGGAAGTAATTCAATTCCTTCACCGGCCCCGCCCCAGTCCCAATTCCAACCTGAGTGAGGGGCCGGGCGGGGTGGCATCGGGGGCGTAATAAAGGCGGCCCGGCGGGAAGGGCGGCAGAAAATTATTTTTTTTCCCTTTTAACGGGGCCTTTTCTTAACCAAAAGTACCCTCCCCCTCGGGCCTCTTTTCTCGGGTAGGGCGATTTTTTACGGCGCGGGGGCCGTCAGCCGCCGTGGCGCATTGCATAGGTGGTGTCCTTCAGAGCCAATGGTCCGGTGTTCTATACCCGGGCGCCGCGTCTTTTACGGCACTATTTTTACGGCTGTTTGGCAGCGACTTTATTTTATTAATTCGCAATATCTTTAATTCACAATATTTTTATTTATTATTCACGCAGGGTATGAAATTTTTTTCGTAAAGTAATTTGCAAGCATTTCAGTTGCAATATCACAGTAGATTAAGCTTGCCGCAAAACAATAAGAGTAATCTTGATATTGTCATAGCAACCGCGCACGCCAGGTCCCCGATACGCCTACTGCTTCTGTGAGCTGATTCGCGCCGTAAGTCGACGCTGTGGTTTGGTTGCTCTTCGTGCTGTAATTTACTGCTTAATGAGTGAATTGGCCAACAGTCATTTTGTACTAACATCCGGCGTGAATGATTTTATTGGTGTAATTGCAGCCATATATATAGTGTCGTGACAGTATCATTAGAAATGCCAAGCATTGTCGGTATTGTCAGCCTTCCACCTCAATAGCTGGTGATATGGGTTTACCTACACTTTGAGTGTTCGATGTGCTTTGATAGGGGGAATTTTCACTATTCACGGGCTGTAGTTTCATGCCAGAATCATTGAAATTGCTGTACGGTGTAGGTAATGGCAGCCTTCCACCTCCCAGGTAAGTCCCTGTACGACCTCTGATATGGGGGGTAGTTTTTATGTAGGGCAATTGGCAATGGGCAAAACATTATACATTCAAGTGATACTTTTGGGACAATTCTACAATAAAAGTGCTCAAATTCAACCAATGTTTATCTTGGGTGGTGACATAGTGCAGTGGGGGGAGAGAGGATTTCGGCATTCATTCCATGTATGCCATGGCAATTGGCATTTGGTCATTCTTATAGCTTAAATTTTACAACGAAGCAGTTGAAGATGAGCTGAATTCTGCCATAGATGGTGATATGAGCGTACCGATATTTTCACGACCTTGATGCCAAAATCATTAGAAATGCTTGATTAAAATATATTAATGGTTATCTTGGCTGGTGATGTGAATGCACGGGGAAATTTCCTAGACATAAAGACATAAAGACATAAAAGATCAATGCAACTCTGAGCCACAAGGGCCCTTCTTGGTTGCACTCTGTACACTGAACCAGTTGCCCACCAAATCTGCCAATCAGCCCTCCCTGTAATACTGAAAAGCAAGCCCTCTATTCTTATAATGATTGTCTATGCTGTTTTTAAAGATGTTCAATGTTCTGCTACTGACGATGTTTTCTGGCAGCTGGTTCCAGTGTTCCACTACCCTGTTGGTGAAGAAAGTTTGCCTTAACCTTGTTCTGCTGTGGTTAATTTTAATTTTGAATTTATGACCTCTAATTGCATCATTTCTGTTAAATTCAAACATTTCCCCAAGGTATCCCCTCTCCAGACCATTGACAAATTTAAAGACCTCGATGAGATCTCCTCTCAGCCTTCTATATCTAAGTGAAAACATATTCAATTTCTTCAATCTTTCCTCATATGCCAGGTTGCTTATGCCATTAACCATTTTTGTAGCCCTCTTTTGTACTCTCTCTAAAAGCCAACAATCTTTTTCATAGCTAGGAGACCAAGCTTGGATGCAGTATTCCAAATGTGGCCTGACGTATGCACAGTAAAGCTTCCTGATCACTTCCTCACTTCTGTATGATACATTCCTATTTATTGCCCCGAGCATTCTCAGTGCCTTCTTCCTGGCTTCCTTGGTCTGTTCTGATGCCCCCAATTTTGTGTTTAGAATAACACCTAAATCCTTCTCCTGTTGAGTCACTGATAGCACTTGGCCACCCATCAAGTATGGAGCCTTCATATGCTGCTTACCTACATGCATGATTTTGCACTTATCAAAGTTAAATTTCATTTGCCATTCTTCGGACCACTTCACAAGTTCGTCTAAGTCTTTTTGCAGCGAGATATGCTCATCCTGACCTGTTATTGCCCTAAAGACCTTCAAATCATCTGCAAATTTCAAAACTTTACTGCTTAGGCCACTTTCAATGTTATTTACAAATATAATGAACAGTAATGGCCCTAGTACTGACCCCTGGGGGACTCCACTAAGAACATTTTGCCATGATGACTTTGTACCATTTAGCATCACTCTTTGCTGTCTATCTGAAAGCCACAACTCTATCCATTTTAAGATGCTACCTGCAATACCATGGGACTGAAGCTGTATCATTAACCGTTTATGGGGTACCTTGTCAAAGGCCTTACTAAAGTCAAGATATGCTACATCAACCTGATTTCCCTGATCAAATTGTTCTGTGGCGAAGTTCAAAAAGTCCAAGAGGTTTGTGAGACACGATCGTCCTTTTCTAAATCCATGTTGAGTATCTTGAATCAATCTGCTACCTTCCAGATAACTAACTATTCTATCCTTGATAATTGATTCGAGTACCTTGCAGACTAGGGATGTGAGACTTATTGGCCTATAGTTTTCAACTTTCCCTCTTTCTCCTTTCTTGAAAATAGGAACTACATTTGCCCTTTTCCAATCGGTTGGAATTTCATTATGTGAAACTGATCTACAAAATATTATACTAAGTGGAAATGCCAGTTCCTTTTCAGTTTCCCGCAACACCCTAGCATAAATGTCATCAGGTCCTGCTGCCTTATTTGGCTTTATTTTCCTGATATGATTGTAAACAACATCACTACCAATGAAATCAACATCATTTGTCAGATCCCATGTATCTGAACTATGGTGTACGGTCGGCAGATTGGTCATATCTTCCAATGTAAACACTGATTTGAACTGCTTGCTCAGCTCCTCAACCATCTCACTATCCTCACCCAATGTAGTCCCGTTTACTTCCAGTGGACCAATTGTGTTAGAAACTTTACTCAGCTTGTAGAAACTAAAGAACTTTTTACTGTCCCCATTACAGTTTCTAGCTAAATCCAGTTCCTTTGCTCGCTTTGCTGCTCTGGTTTTTTGCTTCACAGTGTCTCTAGCTTTTCGATACGCCTTTAGATTAATGACATTTGAGGCTTCTTTAAAAACTCTAAATGCAGTTTTCTTAGCCCTAATTGCTTTTATCACGTCTGGTGTAAGCCATGCTGGCTTTCCTACCCTTCTTTTGCGTCTTTGCTTTTGGGGGACATGTCTAATCTGAGTTTCCTTTAAGTAAGATTTGAACTTTTCCCACATTTCACAGGCATTTAAATTGGAGAATTCTTCTTCCCATCTGATGGCACTTAAAGCCGCTCTCGTGCCGTTAAAGTCTGCTTTGTTGAAATTTGGAACCTTTACCAAATTATCCTTGATAGTTTCCCCTACATGTGCCTTGAATCTAACTATGTTATGGTCACTTTTTCCCAGAGTTTCGCCTACAGTCAAGTCTTGAACCAAGTCACTTAAATCCGAGAATACAAGGTCCAAGAATGAACCATGCCTGGTAGGTTCCGATACAAACTGGTGTAAGAACAGGTCCTCTTCAAGGCATTTCCTGAACATTTTGCATGATGGGGAGCCAACACCAGCATTTTCATAACCTTTTAGATTAAAGTCACCGAGAATAAGGCACTTCCTCTTAAAGTTTCTACTGATTTCCTCACAAATCACCTTGTCAAGCTCCAGTTGCTGAGAATGTGGCAGGGTTCCTGATCGGTAGAAAGCTCCTACACTATTTGGTTGATATTTCATATGATGTATGTGGGTAGTGGTGGTGGGGGTAATACTGCGTGAGACAAGCTGTTAATGAAAATGCGGAGAAGGTGGTCAATCTCACGTATGCAATGTCGCTAATATGTGTGTAGGTATTTGCCAAGTCAAGCCGCTCAGCCATTCCCGATCAGCTGGGGTGTAGGGTGGAGGCTGGGGTGCTGGGGTGAGACACTTTCACAATGCACTCGGTGTAGTTTCATGCCAGAATCATGCAGTCACTTTATAATTAACTGTATTTCCAACTTTAATCGTCATATGAGTGTTCAATGTGCTCTGATAGGGTGAAGGGTGATTTTCACTTTTCACGGTCTGTAGTTTCATGCCAGAATCATTGGAAATGCTGCGCAGTGTAGGTAATGGCAGCCTTCCACCTCCCAGGTAAGTCCCTGTACGACCTCTGATAGGGGGTGGGCTTAGTATTCGCGATTCCTGACAAGCTTTGGGGAACGGGATGGAGTGTGGGGGGGGGCAGACAGAATATGGTTGCCAATTTTATATATGCAATGGTTCAAAGTCGACCAATGTTTATCTTGGGTGGTGACATGGTAGGGTGGTGGTGAGAATTTGACTGTCCATTCCATATATGCCACGGCGGCAATTGGCAATTGGTGATATGTGTGTACCGATGTTTTCACCATGCACTGGCTGTGTAACTTGATGCCAAGATCATTAGAAATGCTTCGCAATGTATGATTAAAATATATGAATGGTTTTCTTTGCTGGTGCTGTAGATGTACGGGGAAATTTACTACAGTATATTTGGTTGATATTTCAGTTGATATTTGTGGGTAGTGTTGGTGGGGACATTGCGTTAGACAAGCTTTTAATAATAAAAAATGCGGAGAATGTGGTCAAAAATATCATCGGTAGCATTGAGCAGAGCTTCCAGCAACACGCCATAACCGTTGAGATGTCATTCCGAGAGCAAATATGTAACCAGGAAAGATTTGTTAGTTTTACCATTTTACAAATATTGATGTTCACCAAATTTGATTTTTAAAAAAACCATCAATGTTGGGCAGCTTGGAGCCTGAATTAACTTATACAATATTCTCATCGTAAAATTCCCCCAGCTTTGCCGCAAATCGTGAATGAAGGTCGATTTAGCTACAAATTTGGCGACATTGGGAGGGGACTCCCCGATTGCAGGAGCGTCACTATTGGGAAGCCCGAGGACCCAGTCCACTGGGACTCCGCGGTAACTCTCGTCCCCTCCCAATGGGGAAGCATTCCAAAACGTTTCGTACTTCGTCCATATGGCGTGCCTGGCCGTTTCCCTCCCCGGTATAATATTATGACACCCCTGGCCCGCTTCCCGTGGATTCGCCTCTGGGCTTCATTCTTGTTAACGGCGCAACGGATGGGGGAGGTGCATAGTCATAGGTGTAAGCTTCTGAAAATAATTGGGGGTTCACAATGCATGAAGCCAATAGGTGGATTCAAATTGATCGAGAGTACACCCCGCTTCAAAGTTTAAAATTATTGGGCGGGGGAGGTGAAGAGGGGAGCCAGCATTTGTTGTAGGATACAAGAACTCTAAAATAAACATACAAAGATACGGCCCTTGTTAAATTCCCGCCCCTTTAGTGGCAAGAACCGCATGAAGCCCATAAATCCGACTACAACCCTGCACCATACCCCCAGTGGAAAAGGCCGGATCGGAGTAGACCATCTTGTTGTCTACTCTGACACCCAGAAAGCCTCCTTCCATCGAAATGCGCCCCACCCTTTGTCTCACCCCCATAAGATAAGATTTGTGTGAAGAAAGCCCCTCTCAGATTGAGGCCTCTCAATACAAAAAGTATGGCTGCGCTGTTATGTGCTGGCTTATGTCCGATTCGTAGCATGATTTGAAGTCTTCCCGCTTAAGACCAGTGGGAAATGTATTTTGACGGGCAAGCCTGGTTCGATCTCCGTTGACTTCGAGCTAAGCAGCGAAAAGTATTGTGCATTGTTTGGATGCAGGTCTCAAACATCATGCAACAATTTCACAAGGACACATGGATGCGTCCATGCCCGGGGCGGGCTTCAGCTGATCGTATGGAGCGAGTTAGTTAATCTAAAGCTAGCAATGTCTGTGAATGCACTCAAAATACTAATGCTAACACCTTTCCCAGACTGCGAGGGTGGCTGCTCCCTCAATGCTACCGCGAGTAGAGCGCATCGCCTCCACACACTCTCGCGACCCTATCGTTATAAAGTAAGTGCCGCGAAAGGGAAGCCTTTCACATACTGCGTTCCATAGCCTAAGTTTCTGATTTCACGCTGACAAAATTGACACTGTTCTGAAGGAAAAAGACGTGTCTACAGATTTTAGTTTGTTACTAGAAAGAAAACAACATTTATTGGAAGCAATTCACTACTTTGCATCGTGGGCGCCGCTCGTCCCATATCCATACGTAGTTACGGCTCGGGCGGGTGACGCATCGTGCGCGTCATAAGGCAGCCTGCGCGGAAAGGTGCGCAGAAGCTTATGATTTTACCTCTGTATACGGCCTTGCTTCTAACCAATGATACTTCTCCTCTCGGCACCTTACTTCGGTTAGGTCGACTTTTACAGCGCCGCGGCCGTCAGCCGCCGTGGCGCATTGCATAGGTGGTGTCCTTCAGAGCCAATGGTCCGGTGTTCTATACCCGGGCGCCGCGTCTTTTACGGCACTATTTTTACGGCTGTTTGGCAGCGACTTTATTTTATTAATTCGCAATATCTTTAATTCACAATATTTTTATTTATTATTCACGCAGGGTATGAAATTTTTTTCGTAAAGTAATTTGCAAGCATTTCAGTTGCAATATCACAGTAGATTAAGCTTGCCGCAAAACAATAAGAGTAATCTTGATATTGTCATAGCAACCGCGCACGCCAGGTCCCCGATACGCCTACTGCTTCTGTGAGCTGATTCGCGCCGTAAGTCGACGCTGTGGTTTGGTTGCTCTTCGTGCTGTAATTTACTGCTTAATGAGTGAATTGGCCAACAGTCATTTTGTACTAACATCCGGCGTGAATGATTTTATTGGTGTAATTGCAGCCATATATATAGTGTCGTGACAGTATCATTAGAAATGCCAAGCATTGTCGGTATTGTCAGCCTTCCACCTCAATAGCTGGTGATATGGGTTTACCTACACTTTGAGTGTTCGATGTGCTTTGATAGGGGGAATTTTCACTATTCACGGGCTGTAGTTTCATGCCAGAATCATTGAAATTGCTGTACGGTGTAGGTAATGGCAGCCTTCCACCTCCCAGGTAAGTCCCTGTACGACCTCTGATATGGGGGGGGGTAGTTTTTATGTAGGGCAATTGGCAATGGGCAAAACATTATACATTCAAGTGATACTTTTGGGACAATTCTACAATAAAAGTGCTCAAATTCAACCAATGTTTATCTTGGGTGGTGACATAGTGCAGTGGGGGGGGGGAGAGAGGATTTCGGCATTCATTCCATGTATGCCATGGCAATTGGCATTTGGTCATTCTTATAGCTTAAATTTTACAACGAAGCAGTTGAAGATGAGCTGAATTCTGCCATAGATGGTGATATGAGCGTACCGATATTTTCACGACCTTGATGCCAAAATCATTAGAAATGCTTGATTAAAATATATTAATGGTTATCTTGGCTGGTGATGTGAATGCACGGGGAAATTTCCTACACTATTTGGTTGATATTTCATATGATGTATGTGGGTAGTGGTGGTGGGGGTAATACTGCGTGAGACAAGCTGTTAATGAAAATGCGGAGAAGGTGGTCAATCTCACGTATGCAATGTCGCTAATATGTGTGTAGGTATTTGCCAAGTCAAGCCGCTCAGCCATTCCCGATCAGCTGGGGTGTAGGGTGGAGGCTGGGGTGCTGGGGTGAGACACTTTCACAATGCACTCGGTGTAGTTTCATGCCAGAATCATGCAGTCACTTTATAATTAACTGTATTTCCAACTTTAATCGTCATATGAGTGTTCAATGTGCTCTGATAGGGTGAAGGGTGATTTTCACTTTTCACGGTCTGTAGTTTCATGCCAGAATCATTGGAAATGCTGCGCAGTGTAGGTAATGGCAGCCTTCCACCTCCCAGGTAAGTCCCTGTACGACCTCTGATAGGGGGTGGGCTTAGTATTCGCGATTCCTGACAAGCTTTGGGGAACGGGATGGAGTGTGGGGGGGGGCAGACAGAATATGGTTGCCAATTTTATATATGCAATGGTTCAAAGTCGACCAATGTTTATCTTGGGTGGTGACATGGTAGGGTGGTGGTGAGAATTTGACTGTCCATTCCATATATGCCACGGCGGCAATTGGCAATTGGTGATATGTGTGTACCGATGTTTTCACCATGCACTGGCTGTGTAACTTGATGCCAAGATCATTAGAAATGCTTCGCAATGTATGATTAAAATATATGAATGGTTTTCTTTGCTGGTGCTGTAGATGTACGGGGAAATTTACTACAGTATATTTGGTTGATATTTCAGTTGATATTTGTGGGTAGTGTTGGTGGGGACATTGCGTTAGACAAGCTTTTAATAATAAAAAATGCGGAGAATGTGGTCAAAAATATCATCGGTAGCATTGAGCAGAGCTTCCAGCAACACGCCATAACCGTTGAGATGTCATTCCGAGAGCAAATATGTAACCAGGAAAGATTTGTTAGTTTTACCATTTTACAAATATTGATGTTCACCAAATTTGATTTTTAAAAAAACCATCAATGTTGGGCAGCTTGGAGCCTGAATTAACTTATACAATATTCTCATCGTAAAATTCCCCCAGCTTTGCCGCAAATCGTGAATGAAGGTCGATTTAGCTACAAATTTGGCGACATTGGGAGGGGACTCCCCGATTGCAGGAGCGTCACTATTGGGAAGCCCGAGGACCCAGTCCACTGGGACTCCGCGGTAACTCTCGTCCCCTCCCAATGGGGAAGCATTCCAAAACGTTTCGTACTTCGTCCATATGGCGTGCCTGGCCGTTTCCCTCCCCGGTATAATATTATGACACCCCTGGCCCGCTTCCCGTGGATTCGCCTCTGGGCTTCATTCTTGTTAACGGCGCAACGGATGGGGGAGGTGCATAGTCATAGGTGTAAGCTTCTGAAAATAATTGGGGGTTCACAATGCATGAAGCCAATAGGTGGATTCAAATTGATCGAGAGTACACCCCGCTTCAAAGTTTAAAATTATTGGGCGGGGGAGGTGAAGAGGGGAGCCAGCATTTGTTGTAGGATACAAGAACTCTAAAATAAACATACAAAGATACGGCCCTTGTTAAATTCCCGCCCCTTTAGTGGCAAGAACCGCATGAAGCCCATAAATCCGACTACAACCCTGCACCATACCCCCAGTGGAAAAGGCCGGATCGGAGTAGACCATCTTGTTGTCTACTCTGACACCCAGAAAGCCTCCTTCCATCGAAATGCGCCCCACCCTTTGTCTCACCCCCCATAAGATAAGATTTGTGTGAAGAAAGCCCCTCTCAGATTGAGGCCTCTCAATACAAAAAGTATGGCTGCGCTGTTATGTGCTGGCTTATGTCCGATTCGTAGCATGATTTGAAGTCTTCCCGCTTAAGACCAGTGGGAAATGTATTTTGACGGGCAAGCCTGGTTCGATCTCCGTTGACTTCGAGCTAAGCAGCGAAAAAGTATTGTGCATTGTTTGGATGCAGGTCTCAAACATCATGCAACAATTTCACAAGGACACATGGATGCGTCCATGCCCGGGGCGGGCTTCAGCTGATCGTATGGAGCGAGTTAGTTAATCTAAAGCTAGCAATGTCTGTGAATGCACTCAAAATACTAATGCTAACACCTTTCCCAGACTGCGAGGGTGGCTGCTCCCTCAATGCTACCGCGAGTAGAGCGCATCGCCTCCACACACTCCCGCGACCCTATCGTTATAAAGTAAGTGCCGCGAAATGGAAGCCTTTCACATACTGCGTTCCATAGCCTAAGTTTCTGATTTCACGCTGACAAAATTGACACTGTTCTGAAGGAAAAAGACGTGTCTACAGATTTTAGTTTGTTACTAGAAAGAAAACAACATTTATTGGAAGCAATTCACTACTTTGCATCGTGGGCGCCGCTCGTCCCATATCCATACGTAGTTACGGCTCGGGCGGGTGACGCATCGTGCGCGTCATAAGGCAGCCTGCGCGGAAAGGTGCGCAGAAGCTTATGATTTTACCTCTGTATACGGCCTTGCTTCTAACCAATGATACTTCTCCTCTCGGCACCTTACTTCGGTTAGGTCGACTTTTACAGCGCCGCGGCCGTCAGCCGCCGTGGCGCATTGCATAGGTGGTGTCCTTCAGAGCCAATGGTCCGGTGTTCTATACCCGGGCGCCGCGTCTTTTACGGCACTATTTTTACGGCTGTTTGGCAGCGACTTTATTTTATTAATTCGCAATATCTTTAATTCACAATATTTTTATTTATTATTCACGCAGGGTATGAAATTTTTTTCGTAAAGTAATTTGCAAGCATTTCAGTTGCAATATCACAGTAGATTAAGCTTGCCGCAAAACAATAAGAGTAATCTTGATATTGTCATAGCAACCGCGCACGCCAGGTCCCCGATACGCCTACTGCTTCTGCGAGCTGATTCGCGCCGTAAGTCGACGCTGTGGTTTGGTTGCTCTTCGTGCTGTAATTTACTGCTTAATGAGTGAATTGGCCAACAGTCATTTTGTACTAACATCCGGCGTGAATGATTTTATTGGTGTAATTGCAGCCATATATATAGTGTCGTGACAGTATCATTAGAAATGCCAAGCATTGTCGGTATTGTCAGCCTTCCACCTCAATAGCTGGTGATATGGGTTTACCTACACTTTGAGTGTTCGATGTGCTTTGATAGGGGGAATTTTCACTATTCACGGGCTGTAGTTTCATGCCAGAATCATTGAAATTGCTGTACGGTGTAGGTAATGGCAGCCTTCCACCTCCCAGGTAAGTCCCTGTACGACCTCTGATATGGGGGGGGTTAGTTTTTATGTAGGGCAATTGGCAATGGGCAAAACATTATACATTCAAGTGATACTTTTGGGACAATTCTACAATAAAAGTGCTCAAATTCAACCAATGTTTATCTTGGGTGGTGACATAGTGCAGTGGGGGGGGGAGAGAGGATTTCGGCATTCATTCCATGTATGCCATGGCAATTGGCATTTGGTCATTCTTATAGCTTAAATTTTACAACGAAGCAGTTGAAGATGAGCTGAATTCTGCCATAGATGGTGATATGAGCGTACCGATATTTTCACGACCTTGATGCCAAAATCATTAGAAATGCTTGATTAAAATATATTAATGGTTATCTTGGCTGGTGATGTGAATGCACGGGGAAATTTCCTACACTATTTGGTTGATATTTCATATGATGTATGTGGGTAGTGGTGGTGGGGGTAATACTGCGTGAGACAAGCTGTTAATGAAAATGCGGAGAAGGTGGTCAATCTCACGTATGCAATGTCGCTAATATGTGTGTAGGTATTTGCCAAGTCAAGCCGCTCAGCCATTCCCGATCAGCTGGGGTGTAGGGTGGAGGCTGGGGTGCTGGGGTGAGACACTTTCACAATGCACTCGGTGTAGTTTCATGCCAGAATCATGCAGTCACTTTATAATTAACTGTATTTCCAACTTTAATCGTCATATGAGTGTTCAATGTGCTCTGATAGGGTGAAGGGTGATTTTCACTTTTCACGGTCTGTAGTTTCATGCCAGAATCATTGGAAATGCTGCGCAGTGTAGGTAATGGCAGCCTTCCACCTCCCAGGTAAGTCCCTGTACGACCTCTGATAGGGGGTGGGCTTAGTATTCGCGATTCCTGACAAGCTTTGGGGAACGGGATGGAGTGTGGGGGGGGGCAGACAGAATATGGTTGCCAATTTTATATATGCAATGGTTCAAAGTCGACCAATGTTTATCTTGGGTGGTGACATGGTAGGGTGGTGGTGAGAATTTGACTGTCCATTCCATATATGCCACGGCGGCAATTGGCAATTGGTGATATGTGTGTACCGATGTTTTCACCATGCACTGGCTGTGTAACTTGATGCCAAGATCATTAGAAATGCTTCGCAATGTATGATTAAAATATATGAATGGTTTTCTTTGCTGGTGCTGTAGATGTACGGGGAAATTTACTACAGTATATTTGGTTGATATTTCAGTTGATATTTGTGGGTAGTGTTGGTGGGGACATTGCGTTAGACAAGCTTTTAATAATAAAAAATGCGGAGAATGTGGTCAAAAATATCATCGGTAGCATTGAGCAGAGCTTCCAGCAACACGCCATAACCGTTGAGATGTCATTCCGAGAGCAAATATGTAACCAGGAAAGATTTGTTAGTTTTACCATTTTACCATAGCCCTATAATGGGGGAAGCCATGGCCGCGACCTGACCTCAGGTCAATGCTACGAGAAAAAAAAACTATATATATATCTATATATGTCATGGTCCCTGATGAGATCATGACGTGGTATTATAAGTTTGAAATCAATCGACCGATTATTGTGGAAGTTATGCCACGTAGAACTCCGAGTAACATTCGGTCACTTTGCCTGACCTGGTGACCTGACCTAAAATGACCCAGGGTTAAACATGTATGAGGATATGCGGACCAGACCAATGAGCAGCTATGCGAGGTTTGGCCTTGCTAACCCGATTAGTATGGCTGCAGACATCTGCACCCCACCCCCGGACGTGCGTGTGTTAAGCCAGGAAGTGAGATAATTCGGATACTGACAGTATGTATATTAGTCTGTTGCAGAGACTGCCACTACAGCTATGCCACGCCAGTCAGACTTCTCTCGACGAAGCCGCCGCCGGGTATTGCGTCGTCGTCCTCTCATCCCCGATGCATTCGAGGACGCAATCCCGGTAAGTTACATTGTGTTACCATTGATCTAAAAGTGACCAATTGCATCAAATTTCCAATAAAGAAAACGTGCTTTGCCAATTCCCCCGTCGGGTTGCTCATCAGTGTATCAATTTCCGGAATGTCACCGCATTCTGAATTTAATATAATAATACAAATTGAGCCGGCGAATGCCCCTTAATGTATAGCGGTAATGTTCAGATACATGCACTGTGGAACAAAAAAAAAAGTAGCCAAACCTACTGCAACCTAGCCTATTGCAAACAATTTGGTGTGTTCCAGGTTGGTGGACCCGCTGTTGGTGATCCGGATGTTGCGGCGCACAACTGTGGCCCGCTAGACCAGCGTTGTGGCCACTGCAGTGCGCTGCACTTCGAGGGTGAGCGTGGACAGGACGGGGATTTCACCATTTGTTGCCACAGGGGAAAGGTGACACTGGAGCCGCTCGGCGACGCGCCCGACCTGCTGAGGACCCTTCTGACGGACGCCAACGCAGAGGGACGCAGCTACCGCAACGACATCCGCCGCTACAACAGTGCCCTGGCGATGGCGTCGTTTGTAGCCGACGTCGATGTACCAGCAGGTGCGCTACATTTCCGCACGTTATTAGACGCACTTACGGGTTACCGTGCGACAGGGTTAAAATAATGATTTTTCGTTAGGTGTGAGATGTCGAAACCAGCACAGCAGGATGCCGAAATTTGCCATGAAATTAGGGTCATTTAAATGCTTTTGATGTCTTTCAGACTCAAATTTGAGCCAATGGTGCAGGTACTTATGACTGCACCTTATTATTTGTTCTGAGATTCATAATTTAGGAAGAGCTATATTCGGGATAGAGAGAATAATCCTATGCTATAAACTTACAGTGTTTGCCAAATCACATCATAGATAATCCCTTTACCTGAAACTGCGTTGCAAAATATTCTTGTATTACCATTCCTTATCGAGAGCATTGACATGATACTTGTGAGATACTGTTAGAAAGGAGACATGAAGACTTCATAAGCCCCCCATCAAGGAGCAGGATGTCCAGTGTGAAATTTTTGAAGAGAATGGGTGGAAAATACCACCTAATGAAAGTTATATCGACCTCCATGTCTATGGCTTTTGTGGCATCCTTGCTTGCTAGCTGCTGATTATGAAACCAACATGAACTCAACTGAAGACATCCTGATGGCCTTCAATAATTCAAATATGCCATAGTTGGGGTGCATCAATGACCTCTGATCAGGAAATTTCCTAAAGCCATATCACAGAGCCTCTTCTGATTCAGATAGTCTACCCAGTATCCTGAAACCCGTTATCATCCAGCAAGCGATGAAGCCCTGCATTGAATACAATATGCAGGCTTATCAAAGTTATTCAGTGATAAATTATTCCACTTTCTGAACACTTCTGAACACTTTCTCGACATCCTTCTTGAAGAAGTATCAGCATCCTGCTCATTGATATGAAGTATTTATGTCTCCTTTGTAACAGTACCCTGTTTATAAATAGCATGTGCATGCCCTCAATATGGAATGGTGTAACACAAACATTTTGCAATGCAATTCGGGTAAAGGGATGACCTATGTGATATGGGATACAATACCAGTTCATCATAGTTATTATTCTCTTTATCCTTAATACATCTTTTCTTAAAATATGGATCTTAAAACAAATGATAAAGGTCCAGTCATAATCACCTAGACCATCAACTCAAATTTTAGTCTGAAAGGCATCAGAAAACTTTTAATTACGCTAATTGCATGTCAAATTTTGACATCCTGCTATGCTCATTTCGACATCCCACACCTAATGAAAAACCAATATTTTAACCCTGAGGATGTCAATACTTTTTTTTAGAAGGATGTTGATCGAGTGTTCAATAAGTGGTATATTCCACCCTATTTCCCGAATAATTTAACACTGCCGTGCGAGGTATCTGCATCTCATGGCGCGCTGCTCTGCATGTCCACTGTGGTAAAGTGTGCAATGGGATGGCTGGATTGAACACTTGAATGCGGATGGCGTTATTGTGGCAAATCATGTTACGTGGTGCACTCAATGATGACGGATTTGTGAGGAGTATAGCATGTTTGCCTTTGCACAGGCCGTGGTCCTTACTGCTAAAGGTCCACGGCCAGACCTACCACCACCTGGGAGCACTGCATCCGGACGGCGACGGACGGCAACGCAGGTACGCCCAGCTCTACGTGGTGGACACCGCGGCCGCCAACCGAGAGCGTCTGGGACGGTTTTGATGACCAGCGCTCTGTCCCCCATTTGATTGCCGCCCTGGAAGGTATGTTGTCTAACTGTAATCCACATGTGCAAGCATTCCGTTGCATGAATGACGTGATGTTGCAGGAAGAGCAGGATGCTGCAGCGGCCGGTCGCGCCCCGGAACGCGTTACAATGTTCTTCCGCCAGGAACGTGACCAGGACCCGCGTCGCTACAACGACCCGGTCGGCAACGAGGTGGCTGCCGTCTTCGTGGGTCGTGATGGTGCTCCTCCAGCCCGGGAGCTGGTGGTATACCCTCGCGGTAACCGACTGCAGACCATCAGCGCACTCAGCCCGCATGTCGACCCGCTGACCTATCCCCTGTTGTTTCCTCACGGCGAGTTTGGTTGGCGTGTAGGGCAGCCGCACGTTGCGGCACATGCGTCCCGTGTGCGTAACACCGTCACCACTTTACAGCACTACGGATACCGCATGGCTGTCCGTCCCGGATTCAGCATCCTGCATGCCTCTGGCAAGCTGCTGCAGCAGTTTGCCGTCGACGTGTACACGCGTGTGGAGGCCGGGCGACTCAGTTACTTACGCAGAAATCAAGCCCTGTTCCGTTCTGAAATGTTGCAGGGACTGGTGGATCATGTCCACGGAGACGGTGCTGGCCGCCCGGTGGGCCGTCTGGTGGTGCTGCCGGCGACGTTCACAGGAGGACCGAGGTCCATGCAGCAGGAGTACCAGGATGCCATGGCGGTTGTTGGCAGGTTTGGTCCCCCTGACCTGTTCATTACGTTCACGTGTAATCCGCGATGGCCTGAGCTCACCACTTCTCTCGGCCCACAGCAGACGGTAGCTGGGCGTCCGGACCTGGTGGCACGCGTGTTTCACCTGAAACTGCGCGCGCTGTTGGCCGACTTGAACGGCGGCAGGGTGCTGGGCAAGCCGTGCGCGCTGTTCTACTCAATCGAGTACCAGAAGCGCTCCCTGCCCCACGCTCATATCCTGGTAATTTTACAGGAGGACGACAAGCTGCGTGACGCCGACGACGTCGACCGTGTGGTCAGTGCAGAGCTGCCCGACCCCGAGCTGCAGCCGAGACTGCATGCCGCCGTCCGCAGCCATATGCTGCATGGTCCGTGTGGCCCGACCCACCCCAGCTGTGTGTGCATGGTTGACGGTGTGTGTTCCAAGCGTTTTCCCAAGGACTACCAGCCGGAGACGCGGATGGCCGCCAACGGGTACCCGCTCTATCGGCGACGAGACGACGGCCGCACCGTGGACATCCGCGGCGCCCGGCTGGACAATCGGTCGGTGGTGCCCTACAACCCGACACTGACGGTAAGGTATAACGCTCACATCAACATCGAGGTCCCGGCCGGTATAGTTCCCGTCAAGTACTTGTACAAGTACGTTACAAAAGATCACGACTGTGCACGTCTACAGGTGAACCGTGTGTCGGTGCAAGCAGGTTCAGCTGGTATTGACCAACCGCATTCACAGCACCAGGACGCTGAGATTGCCGCCGCTCCAGTTGGTGAGGCCCCTGTGCGGGATCGCGACGAGATCGAGATGTTCCTGAACGCCAGGTATGTGTGCGCCCCGGAGGCCATGTGGCGTCTCTTCGAGTTTGAGATGACCTATCAGTCGCACCTGTCGTTCGTCTGGCTGTTCACCTGCCTGGTCGCCAGCAGGTGTATTTTCTACAGGGCGAGGAGGCTGCCGCCCTGGAGCGGGCGCAGCGATGCGACTCAACACTAACCGCTTGGTTTCGGCTGAACCAGGGACGCCACGATGATGCCAGCCGGTATCGGTACGGCGAGGTACCGTCCCACTTCACCTTCGATCGAGCTGCCCACAGGTGGAAGCCGCGCCAACGTGGTGGAGGCAAGGTCGTCGCACGCCTGGTGTCAGTGAGTCCAGGCGATGCCGAGCGCTTCCATCTTCGACTGCTCCTGTTGCACGTGGCTGGCGCAGTCAGCTACGAGCACCTGCGCACTGTGAATGGTCAGGTGTGCGTGTCGTTTCGCGAGGCGGCCCGTCAGCGCGGTCTCTTGGCCGATGACGCCGAGTGGCAGCAGTGTCTAACCGAAGCAGCACTGTTTCAGATGCCAAGGCAGCTGCGCTTTCTGTTCGCCATGCTGTGCGTATACAACGCACCAGGCGATGCCCAGGCGCTCTGGGATGCGCACGAGCGTCAACTGACTGATGACCTGACCCGTCGGTTCGGTACTGCAGGCTTGGAACGCGCTCGGCGGCACGTGGTTGCCGTGCTGCACGCCAACGGCCGCACCGTTGCCGACGCTGGTCTCGACTGGCCCGACGACGCCGTCGATGACGTGCTGGACGAGGACGAGCGCATAGACGACGTCGACCGAGGCGGTTGCACGGCTTGACACTCTCTCTGCAGAGCAGCGACGGAACCCCGGACCCGTCCAACAGGGTGCCAGAAGGGAAAGGCGCCCCCGCCCCCGAGGGCCGGGCAATCTTCAAGGGGGCTGGTGCCGGGGGCGGAAAGGAGACATGTGTGTAAGGTGTTGATCCGTCTTCTCCGCAGCAGGGGCCAGTCGGTGCTGCCGGTTGCCTGGACCGGCATTGCCGCCACGCTGCTCGAGGCGGTCGCACCGTACACTCGCAGTTCCGGCTGCCAGTGCCGGTTGTAGAGGACTCGACGTGCTTCGTCGGTGCCGCCGGTGCCGTTGCTGACCAGCTCCGTGCCGCCAGGTTGATCGTATGGGACGAGATCGCGATGGCTCCGTCTCACGCACGTAACGCTGTCGACAGGCTGCTGCGCGACATCCGCGGCGCTGACGTGGCATTCGGTGGCTGCCCGGTCCTGTTTGGTGGCGATTTCAGACAGATTCCACCAGTTGTCCGGGGTGGTGGCCGTGCAGCCATCGTCGAGAGGCCGGTGTCCAGCGTAGCGTAATTTGGCCTGACGTGCGTGTAATGTTTCTCCAACAGAACATGCGTGCCGACGCGGAGGAGCGGGACTTCAGCGAGTGGCTGTTGGCCGTCGGCGACGGGCGTCTTCCACAGGTGGCTGGTCACGGAGAGAACGCCGTTCGGGTTCCCGACGAGATACTCGAGGCGGCTGAGCTGGTGGACTCTATCTTTCCACAGGCGGTGTTGGAGGCTCCGACTGGCGATGGTCTAGCACAACGCGCTATACTGTGCACAGGAACGACGAGTCGCTGGCGGCAAACGACACTGTGCTCCGATCGCATGCCCGGTGACGTGCGTGTGTATGTGAGTGTGGACGACATGGCTGGCCAGGAGGACGACGCGCTGGCCCAGGTTATGCCAATAGAGTATTTGCACACACTGGCTCCGTCTGCCATGCCTCCTCACCGATTGCGTCCTAAGGTCGGAGCCGTTGTCATGCTGCTGCGCAACCTCGACATCGAGAATGGTCTCTGCAACGGCACCCGACTCGTCGTTCGACGACTAGGCAACACGGTTCTGGACGCCGAGATCATCACAGGGGCGGCGGCGGGGTGGTCGTGTACTCATCCCACGCATGGTGCTCAATCCGTCTGAGGGCAGCCTTCCGTTTCAGTTCCGACGGCGCCAGTTCCCCGTTGCGGCTTGGCTTTGCCATGACCGTGAACAAGGCGCAGGGTCAGACATTCGACATGGTTGGCCTGCACCTGCGCCGACCTGTGTTCGCCCATGGCCAGCTGTACGTGGCTCTTTCTCGTGTCCGCAGGATCGCGGCCTTGCGCGTGAAGGTGGTGGATGGACCCCGCCAGGGACGGTCTCGGACCGCTAACCTGGTGTACACACAGAACGTCGTGTACCGCGAGCTCCTCGCAACCCACTGAACATTGTACCAACAGGTCGAGACCACTGACTGTGACTGTCTGTCTGTCTGTCTATCTGTGTCCACCTGTATGCATACCTGCCTACCTTTTATGTATCTGTCTGGCTACCTGTCTACCTGTAGATCGGCCTGTCTGTCTGTCTGTCTACCTGTATGCAGACTTGCCTACCTGTGTGTCTCTGTCTGTATGCTGTCTACCTGTATGTCTGTCTGCATGTCTGTCTACATGTAGATCTGTGTCTGTATGTCTGTCTGTCTATCTGTCCATCTGATTCATTCATTCATCCTTCATCACAAGATCGTAAATTCCTTGCCAAAAATTTCGCAATGGATACATTCAAATCTTTTGTCATTAAATGGATCCAAAACAAATCTTTTGTCATTAAATGAATCCAAAACTGTATACCAGATATATAACAGTCACGAAACAGATATCGATGTCTAGATCGGATTTAATGGAATTTCTATTTTACATCAGAATCCGGTAAAATACCTTAGTGTATACGTCGATGAAAATTTGAAATTTGCATCCCATATCAGCAGTGTTTCAAACATGATAAGTCGCAACATAGGAATGATATTATGGAAGAATTGTGGAAAAAAGGAAAAAGACAAAAAAAGGAAAAGATATGTTAAAAAACGAAAGAGAAAATGAACAAAACCACGAAAATGGAAAAAAAGAAAAAGATACGTTACAAAAAGAATGAAAAAAGAGAAATATATATTCATGTTCTTGCAATGTTCATTTCTGGCGATGACCAGACCCCCCACTACACCCCATACCCCAATGTGGCACCGTCCGGACTAACTCTCTCTCGACTTCATCATCTCCGGCTCCCAAACAACTCAACTGCACCAGCTCTACACCTTCAATCGATCCGGACTACCTCAGCGGTACTCTTCAAGACCATCTCAACGCTACTTCACCACTGCTCGACTACTCTACTAAACCTGCACCTCGGATTGATCCTCCTACCTAAGCTACTCACTGTCTTACACATCTTCTCACAACCGGAACTAGCCGATATCACCAAACGGTGGCAAGCTATAAAAAACACACACACACACACACACATCCAGTTTGTTCTGCCCGACATACGGCTACGACTTTCGGCTATGTGTCGGGGTCTCTTTCTGGGTAAACAAAAATCGGAGATGGAAGTCTGATGTGGCGGCCTTCTCGCGGCAGATTGCGTTTAACACCGACAGCCACAGAAAGTCGTTGGTAAGTACACATTGCTGCATTGCCCAACGCCAGCAATTGACACGCTTTCGTTCATTATTATGCAC
>JAOTOL010000260.1:0-19990 GCA_034440575.1 Imbricaverruca yamaguchii | reverse complement strand
AGAGGGAACTTGGAAGAGGAAAAGAATATCACAGGATAACAAAAAGTTAAAGGCATACTCACAGGTATTTAGAGAGAAGGGACATTTTTGCAGATGTGATGGTCATAAGGATAAAATGATTATGATAGATACAAATGTTATAGTTATTTCTTTGGCCTTCATCATGCCTGCCCCACATGTGCCTTGAGTTCCTTACCAATAATTGTCGGACCCCACCCATACCTCCTTAAATGGGTCTGCACAGTGCACATCTACTTTGAAGACCACTCAAGTACACAAAAGAAGTGTTAAATTTTTTAAAGAAAATGGGTGGAAAATATCACCGGGCTGAAAGTTCAATCCACCTCCCTCTCTATAGCTTTCACATCCTTGCTTACTAGCGACTGATTATGAAACCAGCATGAAATCAACTGAAGACATCCTGATGCCCTTGAACAATTCCAATGTGCCATAGCTGGGATTCATCAATGACCTCTGACCAGGAAATTTCCTGAAACCATATCACAGAGCCTCTTTTGTTTCAGAGAGTCTACCCAGTATCCTGAAACCTGGTATCAGCCAGCACTCCTGAAGTCCTTATTTAGCAAGCAATGCACTGCTACATTGAAGACAATATGCAGGCTTATCAAAGTTTCTAGATATGAAAACAAACATTATGGTGTATGGTACTATGGTGCATTCTTATTGTTTATTGATCGGTTCATGACACATGCACATTCACTAATGGCGCCACACCTGTTTCACGGGCGGGATTGGGAAACTGAGTGGCACTAGAATCGAACCGGGACCTTTGTACCCATAGCCCGACACCTGACCACTCGGCCATTCGCCCTATGGTGCATACTGCTTTTCTCGTACCAATACCAGCAATAATGACCACTGCAAAATACACAGGTATCTGACGTTTCCATTAAAGTTTAGCATACAAGGCATGTATCCACTTCTCACCAACCAGTATAATGTGCTAACACTGCAAACAACATTCAGGATAGTGCCATGGCAATGTAGGTATGGTCAAAACCTAATTACAAGATGTTCACTGATAAAATATAGGCTTAGTTGGTTATCTGGGCTTAGAGGCACATCAACTGCTATGGTTATACTGCACCCATAACAAATAGGCTTCAACCTATCACTGAACCTTGCATTGAAATTAACACAGGGGTGTTACATGGATTATATGACATGAAATGAAGGATCAACATACATTTTGGACAGGTTACATCCACCAGGGAAAAAAGCAAACACTTTCAGGCAGAGGCATCAAGAAGGAAAATTATATTACAGGCAATGATAAAATGGACATATGATGACAAAGGCTCCCTTCGGCTCTGCATTCCATCTCAGCTGACAAAATATACAAAGCAGCAAGCAGATATGTCTACTTCAAAAACAGCTCATGCCTATACTACAGGCATTAGCCTGCAGCCTATACTACAGGTTGACAGGCAGTAATTTTACCATTTACATGCCTGAATGCAAGAAATACCCAACGATGCAAACCGAAACCTCACGCAATATACCACTTGTTTCCAAAATACAGCAGAAATCCTCAAAAGATAAAACTCAACGTGATCACTTTTCTATGCGACAATTTTATCGCATACACCCCACCAGCCATACCACAAAACGTAGGGATGAAGCCGCAAGATAGGTAACAAGGGGGCAACATTTGTCTCTTTTATCGACCTCAAATGAACCACGAAACCACGACCTCGAAAGTTTCATAGGTATCGTTATGAAGAGGTGAAGGGAGTTTCATACAAACTTTTACATTTCTAAAACTTTAGTTGGCAGTTCTTAAAATTGCCTATGGAGATATACAGTGCGACCGAAGATGACGTGAAAGGACACATATTATTTTGCTGTTGGTACTTCGATATCCATGCCTTTTCTTACGTTCGCAAGGGTGGCGGGCCACCGGCACTTGCTGTCTTGTTATTTTCCTTTTCTCAGCCAGCAGTCGTGTGATTGTGCCGGTTGGGGGTGATGAGGGCCCGTGGGTACCTTGGTTCCGTTGTGGCCCTTGCTCTCAGTTTGCGCTTTAGGTACCTATGTAGGTAAGACGCGTACCAAGCTTGACAAATCCAGGTGAGCTGTTGGAGCAAGCCTCGGTATCGATAAATGCGTCCTCTATAGCTTTCCTGCTAAATTTTTGCATTACTTTGGTTACTTCACAGGCACCATCCCAGGGCGATGGTGCCCCCCCCTTCTCCCCCGTGTGTTTTGTGGTGGAAATATAGTTTCTCACTGTGCCACTCATTGAATAATTTGCTCAAATATTACCCAATATATATATATATATATATATATATATATATATATATATATATATATATATATATATATATATATATATATATATATATATATATATATATATATATATATATATATATATATATATATATATATATATATATATATATATATATATATATATATATATATATATATAAAATATATATATGTATATATATATGTATATATATATTTCCTTTACATATCTGTCATCCACGATCCTGCGCTGGTTTCTGGCTGCCATCCATGGGAATGGGCGGACCCAAATGGGTTGGAGGACATGCCACACAGGGTCTCATCTTAGCCGTTCGTGTGCTCGAGGGGAGGGGTGAAATCCAACATAGGGTAGTGCCCCCACCCCCCAACCAAGTGAAGGATGTGCTGTTAGTTATTTGAGCCTTGGGGCGCATCGACTACGGAGGTCCATTGGTTGTTGTCTCGGCAGAAATCATCGCTGAAAGCTGGTTCTCCTGGCGGCGAGTTGCAAGCGAGAGGTCCATCGCTGCAACGGTCCAACAGCCAACAGGTCAGAGGCGTGGGCTGCACCCATACATCGCTGTCAGTGCGCTTATAACCCCGGTAACCAAACATAGTGCACGTTGCAAGTAATTATATTTGCAAACACTATATTTGTCACATTGGTAAGACCATTCGCCGTTATGGCTGCTGTGGTGTACCTTCAGGCTCCATTGACGTATACCTCTCAAGGCTCCATTGACGTATACCTCTCGTCACAAGTGTCACAGTAGTATAATCTTCACCCGTGCGGATAAGACGATGGCGACGCAGGCCGGCGTTCGACGTAAGCCATTCATGACGGGTGTCACATGGGTATGACCTTTCATCGAGTTCTTTTACGACGTATTCAACCACTAGGTCATATAGGGTCGCCAACCTCCCACGCCGATTGACCGCGGGTGGACTCGGTAAATCCAGTCGGTTGTGAGATTCGAACTCACACTCTTTCGATCAAGAGTCCGACGCCCTACCAACTGAGCTACCGCGGCTCCCTGGTACGGCCTTTCACCTGTGTGGCTGTCACGGTGTATTTTCAGGTTCCATTGGCACGTAAACCTCTTGGTACAGGTGCCGTATACAGGTGTCGCAGGTAAGGCGGCCCTTCACCGGTGTGTATGCGGCGGTGTATATCAAGGCACGATTTAAGCCTGAATATCTTGCCGCAGCTGTCACACTGGTACGCCTTTCACCCGTGTGGATGCGACGGTGTACTTTCTGGTTCGATTTGCACATAAATCTCTAGTCACCGGCGTCACATCGGCATGGTCCTTAATCCGTGTGGCTGTAATGGTGTCTATTCAGGTTCGATTTGGAAATAAACCTCTTGTCACATATGCCACACTTGTGTGGCTTTTCACCTATGTGGATGCGGTGGTGTTCTTCCATGTTCCATTTTGTCGTAAAACTCTTGTAACAGGTGTTACATTGGAATGGTTTTTCACCCGTGTGGATGCGGCGATGTTTATCCAGGTGCGATTTGTAGGCAAACTTCTTGTCACAAGTGTGACATGGGTGTGGTTTTTCACCCGTGTGGATGCGGAGGTGTACTTCCAGGTTCGCTTCCGTCGCTAACCTCTTACCACAGGTGTCTCATGGGAAAGGTTTCTCACCCGTGTGGATGCGACGATGTTTATCCAGGTGCGATTTGTAGGCAAACCTTTTGTCACATATGTCACACTTGTGCGGCTTTTCACCTATGTGGTTCCGGTGGTGTTTTTCCATGTGCCATTTTGTCGTAAACCTCTTGTAACAGGTGTCACATTGGAATGGTTTTTCACCCGTGTGGATGAGGCGATGTTTATCCAGGTGCGATTTGTAGGCAAACTTCTTGTCACAAGTGTGACATGGGTGTGGTTTTTTCAGCCGCGTGGATGCGGAGGTGTACTTCCAGGTTCGCTTTCGTCGCTAACCTCGTACCACAGGTGTCACATTGGTAAGTTTCTCACCCGTGTGGATGCGGCGATGTTTATCCAGGTGCGATTTGTGGGCAAACCTCTTGTCACAAGTGTGACATGGGTATGGCTTTTCACCCGTGTGGTGGAAGGTGTACTTTCAACATGATTTGTCGCTAATCCCTTGTCACAAGATGTCACATGGGTATGGTTTTTCACCCGTGTGGATGCGGCGGTGTGTATGCAGGTGCCATTTGTTGGCAAACCTCTTGTTACAAGTGTGACATGGGTAGGGTTTTTCACCCGTGTGGATGCGGCGGTGTGTATCCAGGTGCCATTTGTCGGCAAACCTCTTGTCACAAGTGTCACATGGGTGTGGTTTCTCACCCGTGTGGACGCGGAGATGTGTTTGCAGGTTCGCTTTCGTCGCAAACCTCTTGTCACAAGTGTGACATGGGTATGGTCTCGCACCCGTGTGGATGCGGCGGTGTAAATTCAGGTACGATATGCAGGTAAACCTCTTGTCACAAGTGTCACATTGGTAGCGTCGTTCATCCGTGTGGAGGCGGCGGTGTATTTTCAAGTTCGACTTCCTCGTAAATCTCTTGTCACAGGTGTCACATTGGTACGGTCTCTCACCCGTGTGGATACGGTGGTGTAAATGCAGGCCCGATTTCCGGACAAACCGCTTGTCACAGGTGTCACATTGGTATCGTCGTTCACCAGTGTGGATGCGACGGTGTGTCTTCAGGTGCGATTTCGTCGAGAACTTCCTGTCACAGGCGTCACACGGGTATGGCCTCTCACCCGTGTGGATACGGTGGTGTACTTTCAGGCTCCATCCGGAGATAAACCGCTTGTCGCAGGTGGCACATTGGTGCCGTCCTTTAGTCATCTGGATGCCGTGGTGTTTCTGCGGGGCTCCTTTCTGCAGATTTCCATTTGAAGCGGACTCCTCCACTTGCTGGGGAACCGTGGCGGGGCCATTACACGGCAAACCTGAAACAGAACAAGATAATATAGCTCATATAGTGCATGGTCACTGTGATTTGACCCTCTATTCTGACCAAAGTTGCGGTATGGCATGGGTAGTTATTTGGAGCTGATGGCGCATCGACTGCATTGGTTATGTAGCTTGTAGTATGGTGTGTATATATATATATATATATATATATATATATATATATATATATATATATATATATATATATATATATATATATATATACCTCCCGCCCACGGTCAACACACATTAAACAGAAGGGTGGCCCCTCAGATATACCCAAGTGCACCCCTAGCTCCCTCCCAACTGAACGAATTTTCCCGCCGAAGGAGTACCTCGGATGGTATGTACACCGGGATAAAAATTATTGGATTTGCCCCCGACTCTACCTGACGTCGAGAAACGGTTGGTTGGTTATTGGTTTTACGACACATCGACCGTTGAGTCATGTAGCGTCGCCAATTTCTCACGCCGATTGGTCGCGGGCGAAGAGTAGCGACAGGTGAGATTCTAACCGACAACCTTTCGATTTTGAGACGAGCAACTTACGCCTGGGCTACTCATCCCCAAACATGCTGCATATGAGGGGACGAGTAGCCTAGGGGTAAGTTGCTCGTCTCACAATCGAAAGGTTGTCGGTTCGAGTCGCTACTCTTCGCCCGCGACCAATCGGCGTGAGAGATTGGCGACGCTACATGACTCAACGGTCGATGTGTCGTAAAACCAATATCCAACCAAACATGCTACGTATGAATTGCAGGAGGTCGTTTTCTTTTCTCATGCAGGCCACGCTCAACCGCAGCAAGTAGGAGAGCCTTCAGCCACCGCGTTACGATACCTCAGTCCGACGATGCGAGCACCAAAATTGATACTGTACAATAGAGTGTGTTACCAATCGCAGTGCAGGGTGCCCCTATGATTTTATCATGCCCTGTCCATATAGAAACAGCGTGGCACTATTCATTCCCTCTGAATTTTAACCCCCATCTAGCTCCAAGCGAGAGAAGTTCGACCGATCTGCTAACACTAGCGACACTAGCCCCACCATAGCGGGCAAACCGTGAACTAGCGAGCAGTTGCTGTTCGCAGCGCTCGCATCCACTTCTCACTGACAAATAAGTCTTGTTTGATTCTCTGTTTGGTTTATTGAAGAAAGTATATCAATACTAGGTCTCAGATTTACACAACTTACGTAGCAATAATTTGCTTCAGACGGAATCGAATGGGGATAGGGAGGGCTGCAGCAGGAGGTGGCTTCTCATATCGGACCAGACAAGACATTTGCTTTGCATTCCTTAAAAATGCCGCGTCTTAGATACAATGCCAACAAGACAAGCTTTCTTCAACCACAACACAATACTCTGTGCCATATCTGACATACAAAGCAATCATCTGGCGACTTTCTCCCTACAGAAACGATTTTTTTGCTGATGACCGCAGGCAGCTGCTGCCGGTACCTGGGGCGGCTGCAGATGTAGCCATGCCGTAGTTCTTCTCCCACCACCGCCCGCGCCGCGTCAGTAACCACTTTGACGGTACGTTCCACAGCTACAGTGTGCACCGGGAAGGCGCCCACGGTCAGCGGTGCAACCCGAATGCCGTCCAACTCTGAATCGTTCAGGTCCATGGTGAGCGGCGGTTCGGTGAGAAGCGCAGCGTTCCAGTCCAGCATTTCGGTGAAATTTACGGCATTGAAGTTCACCGCTGGGAGTACGAATGGCCGGACCTCCCCCTGAGGCTGCTGTCGACACTGCTGGATGACCTGCACTGCGCGGGTGCGGAGTTCCGGGTCTTGGTCGGTCACCATAGCCAGCAGTATCGCTTCTGGATGGCACCAGTAGCTGTTACGCTGGATGACAGGCTTCACTGTGTCCTGCAGTTGTTGAGGCAATGTGCGTAGTAGCTCCAAGCTGAACATCATGTTCTTCGCGCCGCTACTACATTCGCTGTGTTTCCGGATGTGGAACCACACTGGCACGTAGTGGCCCACTAGAAACTTTATGATATCGCAGAGTTGAGGTGATGGTGACGCGGTTGCGACGTACAGGCGGAGTAGCCTTGCAGCCAGAGTGAGCCACCTGTGAAGCAAGAATGTGTTCAGAAACATATTTTATTGCTGTTATTTAGGTAACTCGTGTATGAATGGTTTACTGGTAGACAAACAAAAGTTTTTTTTTTAAAGAGCACCGTTTGCGATAAATATGCATGAAATACGAGAAAGAGGCGAAGTAAACTGTTCTTATTGTCAAATAACATTGATTTTTTAACTCGTTTATTACATTGAAGCCATGTTTCAATAGCAAAAGAACCGTCTAACAATTACCGTCTACACGCCACTAAAAAAGATCATAACCGGCACATACCTGGCGTGGTTAACTGGCCCAATCCGTTTCCTTGCGTCCTCTTCTGCGAGGTGGCCAGTTTGTATTGCGACAGCGAGCCGATGTAGCAGCAGTTGATCCGCGCTGAGCTCGGCTTCTGCAGCTGCTGGGAGATCAGAGACGTGACCGCCGATTGGATTGAACTGGACAGGCGGTAGTGCATGTACCTCGGCAGTCACAGCCTTATCGAGAGGTCCAGTGAATGTCCTTTAGGACCAGTGGTTTTTCCATCATATTTCCGAAACACCTCGCGTAGGTTCAGCTCATTGGAATGCAGCTGGCACACGAACCAGTGCACGGGATGTTCCGTGAGAACTTCGAAAAGCCGGCAAACGCCGCCCGCAGAACCGGTGTTGACGGCAGCGCCGTCGCAGCCGAGAACCCTGATGGCGCATCCGCGTTCGGCGGCGATGTCGACCAGCTCCTGTACTTGATCTTTAGCGCGTCCCGACGATGGGGTGAAATGAGTCACGTATTCTCCCCCAGGCTCAGCTACAACGGCAATGTGCTCTTCAGAACACTATGTGGATCGGCCGGTGTTAGTGTGGGGATCCTTTCGCCCGTCGAAATACAGACTGCAAGGCACTGCCATGCCTCTTGTCGGACCTGGCCTCAGCCGAGGTTCGTCGCACCCTGACTCTCTCCCGCCAAACCTTTTTAGGGTCCAGCAGCAGTGTGGGATTTTCAGAAGAGGCCCTTCCGATGTCCAGCTGGAAAGCATTAATGACGGCAGCTACCGACCGGTTTGATAGGCCGAACCTGTCTGCAGCCAGCGCTGTATTTGTCAGCGTATCACAATTTGCGACAAGCGGTTCGCCCGCCGAGACAGTTGCACTATCCTCCGAGACAGTCACACTGTCTGACTGACTGCCACTGGAAAAGTCAACTGAATCATGGGAGCTCTGATCGCCCATTGCGACGTCCGGCGTTTCAGACTGTCCGGCCTCGTTGCGACCGCTCTGGCTGTCATCACTGGGACCAGCGAGGCTCCCCGGTTGTAGCTGTCCCTCAGCTTGCCGTTGTCTCAGCCTTCTAGAAGTTGCAGTTTTACGTCGGGCACTTTCCCTGCGGTCGATGCCTCCCAGGAGCATCTTACGAGAGCGCCTCTGGTCTCTGAGAAAGCTGATCTCTTTTTCGGGCACTTTTCTTTCCCGAGGACATCTGCAATGGCGCAGATCTTTACATCGACATAGAGCTATGTCAAACAGCCTTCCGAAATAGCTTCGATATTTCTTCGACGCCGAGCTTTTGGCTTCACGGTCCACCGTTTTGGTTTTATTGAGCTTCTTATACTGGCTGTAGCAGGCAGCGACCTTTCGTTGCACACCTTTTAACTGCATCGACGGGATGCCTTCGTCGTTCCAAATTTTCAATACCCGCTCAGCGACCGGCTTAAATATTTCAGCTGACAGCACTTTCGATCTCAAGTTGGGTTTTTGGCCATGTAATAGCCTAACATAGTTGATGACATCTTTGTTAGCGGGAAACTGATTGGCAGGTAGGTACTTCGGAGGTCCGAGGCTGAAGTGTTTTGCCCGGCTTCGAAGGGACATCCTGAATGACGGATCAAGATCTGCAAGTGACAGAAACTGGGATTAAAAAATGTATTTTAGTCATGCGTTGTTCAATTATGAACGCTTAACTAGCCGAGAGTTTCAAGGGTCTTCAGTGGCGGATGGATAAAATGCCCCATCGAGATGATGCCTCATAAGACATTATAGTTTCTAACACTAGAAAAAATCACCAACTGTAGGTATAGTTCCAGTCTGAATTCAAGAACTCAGGACTGCAATGCAGGGGAATGGGTCGGATGTCTTCACTCAACGGGAATGTCATAGGTACTCCCAACAAAACTCAAAAATGTTACAGCCTGTACTTAGTTATTTGACCTTATAAGCTATTACAGACTCAAACGCCGCAACGCTGGTCTGCGCTAGTCATATTTCACAAATCAGTGACGAATTGAAAATAGAACGCTGGCAACCACGCAGTTCGGTAGAGACGGCGGACGCGGAGAGGGGCAGAGGGGGCAGTTCCCCTCCCCCAAATTTCCGACGAAGGACATTGGGGTACCGTGTCAGGCGACGGGCGCCTAAAACGAAATGCACTAAATTCGTTTTTTCTCGTTGTTTGTACCTAAGGGCGCCCTTCGGTAGACGGGTATGGGTGCGTCCTGAATTTCCCTACCCCTCAACCTAAAATGCCTTCGGCAGCCGCTGAGTTTGGAAGCCCTCAATTAACACCCTCTCCCCCACCCCACCCCACCCCTGAACACAAAACTAACCAATCGTTGAACTGACCCGTAAAAGACGGCACAGCGCACTCCGCCTCGCTCTGAGTCACTCAGCCGACTCCCACGCTCTCCGCCCGGCTGCGACCCTGTCTGGTAGGCAGCTACTCAACACCGCGAGATCAGGATCCACTTTCGTCAGTGTCATTTAACGTCAGTGTCATTGAACATCAGTGGTGCCAGTAGCGGATAACGCGAGCGAATCCTGTGCGATATCTGAGCCGGCTAGCACGCAGCCGCCGGTCGGAGCCAGACAATGGCGCTGCGTGCTGCTGCCTCAGATGACAGCTCTCTTGCGTCAAGCATTGGACCGAGCGAGGTGGGAACTTTCCGGATCAGGTGCCGAGAGACGGGATGCTCGATGACTCATTGTACGTATGTTTGGCAGCCACCGATAACATGGGTCTTGTTGTGGATCACGTGGGACTGCGGCGGTCCTGCGAATAGTGATTGCTTGTGCTCGGTAAGAGTGAGTTAAATACCTAGTTAAGAATGGGGTTAGATCAATATCAATCGTTTATTATGTGTTCCTTCGATGGCTTAGTCGACGAGGAGTTGGTACACGGTCAAATATTTCAGTTTTGTGACCTGGCGAGTGAAAGAGGCTCTGGAAACGATTGGGTGTCATTAGTTCATACGCTCTCCGCTATGGTGGCGCTAGTGTCGCTAGTGTTAGCAGATCGGCCGAACTTCTCTCGCTTGGAGCTAGATGGGGGTTAAAATTCAGAGGGAATGAATAGTGCCACGCTGTTTCTATATGGACAGGGCATGATCAAATCCACCTTGCATCGGTGCCTGAAGTGACACACCCTACTGTCCAATTCTGTTCTGAGTCGTACTGCACCCACCACAAGCAGCCATCTCATATCCTAGATATTCCTATATTCCTAGATTGGTAGTTCGTGTCGGTTCGGATGCCATCCCGGAAGAAAAATATAGTGGGATCTCCAGCGCACACCCACCCCTTTTAGACCCGCGGGTGCCAATAAATAAAATGCCGTACCTCGCACAGCATCTTGGGTGACGTTCGAAGATTCGCATTCATCGGTAAGTTGTATCCTTTCTTCTTTTACTTCGAAGTGACGCGAATCATCTGCAAGCAAGGCGACTGGTTCAAGTTAATGCTCGCAAACGCGACCCATCAGGACTATTGCAGATACGGAGACCGCATGACCCTCGAACATTATCTAGCTTTAACTTTAGGCGGCGGTCAGAAAAACAGGACAACTGACCGGTTCTGACTCATGCTGTTACAAGCAATGCACCAGCAGGTGATAGAAATGAGGGCCCTACCAACTTGATCCGCAGAGCAACGTCGGAACACCAAATCCATGCGAGAGCATCGAACGTCCGCTTATCATCAGCCATTTTGGCAGTATTTCCATCCAAGGGGGTGGTGCATCGTTTTCACAGGATCATACCGCTAGAGTGGAACCGGCGTCACAGCATTAGCCATACTTCAGTAGGTGCACGTCGTCCGCATACGTAGCTGGTGGGAAGGCAGCTCCTTGCAATTGTAACCCTCACCGCGACACAGCACGAGCACAATCACCATCGTATTCAATCGTATGGGGAACAATGACGGGAAAGCACTACGTGACGACGAGAAGACAGAGTCTGTGGCAATCCGTGATTGTACCTTGCGCATAAGGTGGGCCGATGTCTGAGGACGAATTCTCCACCGATGATGCCACCGCTTCTTGTTCAACTTTCCGGTCCGGGTGATCGCCTGTAAACAAGGCGACTGGTTTATGATCAAGTTGGCGTCAGCGATACATGAACAATGTGACAGGAAAATGTCAACTTCCTTTGCGGACGAATATGGGAAGAGGGTGCTGAAACGCACCTTTAAGGGCTTCGAGAAAATCCAAAGAATTAATCCGCCGGTTTCCGACAGAGGGAGGGTGCTATATAACCTATGCGGTCGATGCGCTCCTAAACCACAAAAACTAACTAGCCGCTAGAGGGGAAACCGGCGGGGCAGTATTAAACATACCTCAGTAAGCGTATGTCGTCCATGTTGGTGCCTAGTGGGAAGACAACCGCTTGCTAATTTAACCCTGGTTTATGTTCAAGTTGGCGTCAGCGACACATCGAATGCGATGCGATAGAAACATGTCAAGCTCGTTTGCAGAAATATATCAAACGGGCTGCTCAAACCCACCTCTAAGGGCTTTCAGAGAATCCAAGGAATCAATGCGCTGGATACATTTTGGTTGTATCCCCATGTAAGGAGGTGGCGCATCGTTTTCACAGCACCATACTGCTAGAGGGAAACGGGCGTGCAGCGTTGGAAGTGTCCTTTTTTGGAACTTTTGCCATCCAAAGAATTATACACTCCGGAAAAATACACTCCTTGCACTGCTGGATGAAGACATGCTTAGTTGGTCAGAGCGCTGGCCTGCACTGGTCTCCCCTGTGCTGGCAACACAGGGTTCGAGTCGCTTCGCGCGCTCGCATTTAGCCCCCGGCCGGGAGTGTCAGTTGGCAGCTGGCCCGATAAGGCCGGGGACGAGCTACCGGGCGGCCGTGTCGGTGCATTGGCGGCACGTTAAATTTTCGGTCTAAATTCTGCCGTTGAACTGGAGTTCATGGATCGGGTGGTGGGGCCAGGGTTCACGCAACAAGCTCTGCTTAGCAATAGAACCCTGGTTCCTCAAGCCACCCCAACAACAACTCGGATTAAATTTATAATAAAAAAGAGAAAAAAGAAGGCCTTATCAACTTGATCGGCACAGCAGCGCGGGTACACCAAATCAAAGTGATGGCATTGCACCGACGCTTACCATGAGCCATTTTGGCAGTACTTCTATCCAGGGGGTGATGCATGATTTTGACACAATCGCACCGCGAACATAAGAACCCATTGTGATGCCGCGGGGACCCCCCACCGACGTCACGACATTAGCGACGAATGACTCAATTAGTGTTAAACAATAAAACCAACAATAGTCGTCCGCGTAGGTATCTATTGTAAAGATAGCCCCTTGCAAATTTCACCCTTACCGCGACACAGCACGACAGGGTTAAAATAATGGTTTTCATTCGTGTGAGATGTCGAAAAGAGCACAATAGGATGTCGAAAGAGCACAATAGGATGTCGAAAAGGCACAATGGATGTCGAAATTGGCCACGGAAGTAGAGTCATTTAAATTGCTTTTCATATCTCAGACTCAAATTTGAGCTGATGGCGTAGGCACTTCGAGCTGATGTAGGTTCCAAGGAGCAGGCTGCCAATACTTCTTGGGGGATGTCGATGAAGCGTTCAGAAAGTGGTATACCCCACCCTATTTCTCGAATAATTTATCACTCCAGCACGAACACAATAAACATCGTGTTCAATCGTATGGTGAACAATGACAGGAAAGCACTACATGACAACAAACAATCCAAGAACGTAGTAATTGGAGACTGTACCTTCCGTAGAAAGTGGGCCGATGTCTGAAGGCGAATTCTTCTCCGAAAACTCCACCGACTCTTGCTTCACCTTCAAGTCGGGGGGATCGTCTGCAAACAAGGCGACCGGGTTAGATTCAAGCTAACATCAGCAATACATCAGCAATTTTGCGGGAAAATGTGCACATCGTTTGCAGAACAACATGGGAAGGGGCTGCCGAAACACACCTTGATGGGATTTGAGGCTATCCAGCATGGACTCCCGCTTACGCCACGAGTGGGTCTCGCCGTCACTGCCATTGGGGATGGCTGTAGTCTAGTCAATGCAGCACAGTCGCAGTAACCCGTGTTCACGTTATCGCCAGACGAGGCAAGCACCAGATCACAGCGGAGCGCCGGTATCGCAATGAAAACCCAGCGTTAATCCGCCCTGTCCGGATGGGGACGCAATAACCCCGGATGGGGTTATTGCGTCCCCATCCGCCGGATGTTTATCCACGATAGATGCGTCCCCATCCGCCGGATGTTTATCCACAATTTTCGACACGCTTCCCTCCGTAATTTTTGCGCCCGGGGTAAAACTTTTAACTTCAGGTCATGTACGGTAATTGACTAATTCAAGTCAAAGCGACCTCTAAAATTGCACACGATCGTACACTGAAACACACGAAAAGATATTGAAACGAAATTTGGTGAAATTGGATAGTACCTTCAACACCTACATCTCGGATATTTTCTTTGGGTCAGGTTAGTGTTCCAAGGTCACGGTAACTTCAGTTCACTTTGTGCAAATGTTGTTTGTGAAGCATTCATGTTGTTGAAGGATCATGCGTGCATTGGCATGCATGTGGACGCATCAGGACGCTCCGTCTAGTGGCCTGAGTGCATGCTACTATAAGGTACGCAAGGTGGGATGGGCCTATTGAAATTATGCTCTTTCATCATTTATTTCTAGCTTCCATATCAAAAACGTTGCGTTGCATTGTGCGACCTAAATTTAAGTATGCCAACATAAATTATTATTGAACCATTGATCACTTCTCAAATGCCTGCAATATCAGTTTCCAGATCGTTAAGCCAAATGCCCCACCAATTTCACGAAATGAGCACCCTTCTGCACTCACAAACAAATAACACAATCAGCTTCATCCTTTTACTACCTAAAGGTGCCCAGTTGTGGTAAGTAATGAATACACACACACACACACATTCATGATTTGTCATCGAGCGGGGGGGCACCTTTCTCTGTGGGTCATTTGCTTAGATGGGCGTCACTACGTAAGTATCTGGATGGCGCATTTCTCTACCGAAGGGCGTTTCTGTCCGAAACAGTGTAAAATAATTCACCATGTGCCCTGGAAATTCATAGTTAATGGAGTTGTGCTATTTGATCTTCGTCTTAGGTTTTTACCATTTTCCCACATGATGTATGGGCAGTCATGACGCACACGACTGCTAAATAATGTAAAATGCATGTAACTAAAGTGAAAGGCATTCCCCTTTTTAATCGTTAAGTAGCAATCCTTTATTTTCTTCCAATCTTTCACTATTCCCAAGCAACTTCTTCCTTCATCCACACAGTTAATGGTGAAGTAATCTTAGGACACTGGTCTGAAACCTTCGAGGAGTTGGAGTTTACTCGAGTCTTTCCGGGGTCGTCGTTTCCTTCCAGGACGCATTTTTCCTCTTAGTTGGGTCCTCCGGCCGAAAAGCAAAATAGACTGAGTGCACCGGAACCATCTTAGGGGGATGCCTTTCACTTGCCCCAGCGGCCCCACCTTCCATCAGGGGGCGGGGGAGGGCATCCCCAGTTTCCCCCACTGGGTCTGCCGCTGCATCATATATAGCTAGTCTGAACCAGAAAAAAAACCCACATCGTCGCAGTCTTCAGCTGTATAACACCAATGGTTCCAACAAGAAGGAAGACAGCGCACATGCTGTACGAACGTGTGCAACACACTTGCCGCCACCGTTGGTGACGCAACACACATCGTGTGGATTTCGTGTAGAGAAATATCTGCAGCATCCGTCCAGTTTTCCAAAGCTGGCGAGCTTCGAACGGCGATTTTGGTCCAGCAGTATGACGTGGTGGTGATGGATTGGAGTTTAGGGGCGCGTCGACATCAAGGGTCACTTTGCGCCCATAACTAAGCAGTACGACGTGGCACGGAACATTTCGCGCAGCATCCGAGCTGCGAACGCGCCCTTAATCCGGGATATGCGAGAGCCACGCCGGGTTAACCAATTTCATGCCGCTGTAGGACGGACAGACGGTGGTGGTGGATTGGAGTTTAGGGTCGCGTCGACATCAAGGGTCACTGCGCCCATAACTAAATTTTAATCACTCTACGGTGCTCCTATCATATCCTGCTATCTATCTTCACGGGTGGGGGTATATCACGTCAAGGCGAGCTCGTCGAATGAACGTAAAAATATTCACAGAGGACGGATAGACGGTGGCTGGCTCATGGAGTAGGGGGGGGGGGGGTAGCAACCGGGGACTTGTGTCTCTCTATCGAGGGCGGCGTCCCCGCAGCTGGGAAAATGCGCCCCTGGCGAGCGGCCTCGAGTGCACCACAGCCCTCCGACACGTCAGCCAAAGGCGCCCCTTCGAGGACGTCCCTCCGGGACCGATCGGGTGCACCGTACTCGAATTGTACAGCCAGAGGCGCCTCCCGACGGGGAAAGGCATCACTCCAGACACGTTTGCAGTGGTGTTACTCTGAGGAAATGTCGCTCCGCCGGATATATAGCCCGCCACCCCTCCCCCCAGCCCGCCACCCCAGCCCGCCCACTTGATTGATTGATTATTTGGGTTTAAGGGCGTGCGGACTGCTAGGTCATTTAGCGCCCATAACTTTTTATGCGAAAGAAAAGGAATCTCGAATTGCACAACTCAAGTCGTGCTAAGTCTAGCACGTTTCGGTTTTAAGGGGTCAGGTGGGTAGTGCCTCGTGGCGTAATCAGCCTCCGACTCACTTCTGTGATGGATTGCCTTCTCGCGTGCTTCCCGCCTTGCCTTGCCTTATAGACAAACTCGCGCGCAATCCTCGTCCGAGAATTACTGGCTGCCACATGTCAGGAAATCTAGCTTTGTTTTCAAGCTTGGTATATTCTACTAATTGGCGAAAAAACCTACAAAAGAATTAAGTAAATGCTAAAAGATAGGATAAATAAGTGCAATTAAATATTACAGGTTCGTGATGCTTAACATCTAGAGATGATTAAAACAAGAAAATTACAACATATACAAGACGCGGGCTGAAGAGATTTGGCGGCGAAAAGAAATACAAGATTTACCTAAGGTAGGTAGTTGGAAAACAAGTGAACAAATTGGTGATTGACTTCATGTCCGTACAAATTTCATGTACCAATTAAGTGCATGTGCGAAGTAATATTATTTTAAGGCCACATTCGCATTTTGATGATACCCCAATGGTTTTCGGTCAGTGCCTAATTCGGAGGTTAGGAAGGGTGTTTGAGGACCCTAAGCCCCAAGGCGGGTGAGAACTGGCCGTTATTATATAGCGTTATCATGGATATTCTTCTGCAAAAAAAAATTTCCAAGATCTTTCTTTCATTCAATTCCGATGTGTGGGACTCCCCTGCATGTCAGAATAAATCTGTTCCGCTTCCCCGACATCTCGACCATAACCAATGCAGTGTAAGTAGTATCGTGCTGTGAAGGACTTTCACGTCGTGGCAGAGTCACCTTACCAGGAAGTATATATACTGGTGTGTTCCAAGCTTCGGTGTCGCATCCCATCACATTGCTAGAACTTCCTTCATTCATCGAACCTGGAAACATAACGGAGGCAGTAGCGCAGACTTCGGTGTAAACGACACCCACATGGAAGGTAGCATAACTAGCCTGAACATGTCTAAGCTGTCCAGGACGTACATCGGTCATATTTAACATCATAGGTGGAACGGCGAAAGAAAAGTATACATTATGAAGGGTTGAAACGACAAGACCATAAAATACTTCACAAAAAGCTGGGACAAAATATACGAAATTCATAATCCATCATTGGAATACATAGAACAAAAATTCAAACCAATGTGCAAGAACCATGACATACTTCATGATGTTCACAGCAACACTGATACCACACACACACACACATATATATATACATATATATATATATATATATATATATATATATATATATATATATATATATATATATATATATATATATATATACATATTGTGTACGTGTATGTGTGTGTGGATGTATATACCATTCAGATAATTCTGGATGTTTCACAATTTCATCGAAATTTTGCTGTTTAAATGCTAGTAATATAACTCCTTACATATATTACATGGGATTTGATGAGAGGAACTACGGCATAGATACAGTATGTGGAAAGCCAGAGACAAAACATTGGTATTCAAAAGCCATACCATCTTCAGAAACTTGGCTGAAACCACGTGCAGACAAGTTTGCCTCTGAAAACTTCACTTCTTCTTTGACCTGCATGTCGCGTGGATTACCTGCAAGCAAAAGGATTGGTACGGAGTCAATGAAGGTAACTGCGATGCAGGAGGGAAATTGCAGAAAATTCCCAGTAACTTCATTTGCACAAAATGATAGCACAAGGGGCATCAACAAGCAATCAACAAACAATATCAACATCACAGCATCAGCCGACACCTAGCCGTATTTTCTAGCCTGCTACCTGACAAACATAATAACACTATTTAATCTGAACTCAAACCAAGGCAAGGCGCAGAAGATAAACTTCAGGTACACCATCCCATCTTTTGACCAACCAGCAACCCTCCTGGACAAGAACAAGAACAAATCCTTGAGAAGAAGAATTTACGGGAAGCCCTGTGTCAGTACCTAGAGCCAAGTCGTACAACGTATCTGCTACAACTAGAATGTGAGATATGAACTATACTATAACAGAATATTAACATTCAATTAGAAATGTTGGAATGAGTTACTGCTTTAACTGAAGCATATGCAGTCTGCAAAAATGTATATACACCAAGTTAATATAACATATTAACTTGGTGTATAAAACATATTAAATTGGTGTATTTAAACATATTAAATTGGTCCTCATTGCGCATACCGGCGGTACGCGCAATGAGGACCAATGGGAACAACTCGCACAAGGGCAGCAGCAGCGGCGTGGCTGCGGCCGGCGGTGCAGCAGGCGCCACGTGTTGTGCGCGCGTGCTGCTGCACTGGGTGCGCCTCTGCGGTGGCACGCCCGGGGCCATTCGGTGGTGACCTCGGTCGCCTTGACAGAGGAGCGGAGGTCGGACTCAGGACGCGATGGCGCGAGGTGTTCGGTGCGGTGCGCTGTCCGGCTGCGACCGGCCGTGACAGATCTCATGATTGTGTAGCGAATACAGGAGCTGAAGCCCGGAGTCGTGGATCGGAGCCTACCCACGGAGCCCTAAGCATTGGAGCCTTACAAATATTGGTGCATCAAGCAATTCGTATGATAGTGTAAACTAATTCAAAGTGCAAAACCAACCAACGGCCCTGGCCGTTAGCGACAGTGTGATCTGATAAAATTGCACTGACCAAGATACGAACCCACCACAGTGCAGAAAATGGACTCTTAACCAAATAAGCCAATTCGCTGATGCAGCATGGCTTGAATACACAATGCAGGGCATGCTGACTTTGGAGATCCTTATTTTTCCTATCCTTAGCTGAACCCATTTCTGAAGAAAAAATTTTTTGTTAAATTTCAAAGCAAGTTTTGTAAAGCTTCTGCTGAAGGTAATTTTTTCTCTGATTCGATTATTTTGGTTTACAGGCATGCAGACTACACAATCATTTGGCACCCAAAGGTTATTTTTATATTCTTGTAATTGCTTCTCCCAAAATCTTGCTCATGAATGTGGTCAACATGATGTAACCATTGATTTCCTGTGCAAATGCATGCTCTTCAACTGGTAGACATTAATACAAAAAAAGGCTTGGATTTGGGGAACAAGGCATCAAAACCAATGGTTGAAAAACAATTTTAACCTTTTTTAACACAAAAATTACAACTTTAAAACCCTACCCTAATGTAACCTAATCCAGTACTGTATTTATCAATAAGAGATTTCAAAAATTAAAATTGTGGAAACTGTTCAACCCTAAAATGGAATCTTAGCCAAACCTCACACATCTGTTTGCTTCATGGAGGCAAAATTTCTGTAAAACTCACCTTATGGATAGCCAAAATTGCAACTATTATACATTGCAAGAGATGCAAGAGATTGCAAGTTTTGAATTCTTCAAATTTATTTTTGGTGCAACCACTTGTGCATTTGAGATTCCAATGGCACAACCACTCATTTCCTCTCCAATCCCAAAATGCTATATTTCAGTTTGTACCTAATTGATTGATTGATTATTTGGGCTTTGGGGTGCATTCCCTTAGACCCCGGGGCGCCGCAAAACAACAGCTACTGGTTATGTAGTGCCCACAGTTTGTACATAAAATAATAAACAAAAGGGCCTTGGGTGATATAGCAATACAATAAAATATAAAATTCAAAATAATGAGGATGACCAAGTAAGCCATCCTCATCATCCATGCAAAAAGAAGAATTTGCAAAATTTTCATCTGATATTTAACCACCAAAGTTTTCAACTTCAACGACATAACCCCACATAAACTGGCCTAAATTGCTATTGAAGGAAACAAAATGAAATGTATCCTTAGTTAGTTATTTGGGGTTCCA
>JAOTOL010000259.1:0-19834 GCA_034440575.1 Imbricaverruca yamaguchii | reverse complement strand
ACAAATGTCGGATGCAAGTCACTTAATTTCCTGCGGAAGGACACCACTGCCCCGCTCGCACCTGCCACTGACAACGTGCCGTTATCTCGACATCACCCCGTAACCATGTCAGCTCAGCACCGCGATCCAGGAAGAGCTGGCGTTTGTGCGGCTATTGCCGAGGGAAGGTCACCAGTCAGCAACGGAACAGCAGGTGGAAGCATTGATTGCGCAGCTTCCCCACACTGGATGGCACGCGCGGCAATAACAGAGCAGGCGATGCTAGGTGTTATGTCCTGCTTGGTCGCTACGTTGCGCGTCCGAATCTGGAAGTGATTGCACGCGGGTGTCTTCGATTGAGTAGGCTCGTATGCTGACCTCGGCCCGTTTGACCGGTCGTGTATTTCACTCATTGTGCCTGCACGCCACCCGCTAACCCGATTAACTCACGGCGGAACTTGCTGGTGCGCTTCAGAGCCGAGCATGCGAGAATGCTATGTGACGGTCAGTGCGAACGGAAGCTGGCAGTGAAACTGGGTACCTTTCAGTGAAGCGCACCGTGTGAGATCCGGGCAAGGCAGCTTCGCGTTCAACGGGAGGGCAACAATGCATGTGAGCGCCCGGCCCGGCCCGACCCGACCCGACCCGACCCCGACCCGACCCGAACCGACCCGACCTGACCCGACCTCGACCCGACCCGACCCGACCTGACTCCGTCACGCTCCTCCAACTTCACTATTTTCTTTGTCTTTGACAGCGAGGGGACTCAACCGCCACTCATGTGGTTCCGGTCGCCATGTCACGTGACCGGCGTGTATTGTCGACGGAAACATTTACTGACTCGTCAGCTTTGATGCATCGTGTCGCAGTGAACTGAAACGAGGGGTATTACTTGAGCGGGGCCGTTAGGACAAAGCAACCGTTGCACCCGTTTTGCGACCGTGACCGAGCCTCTGTCGGTGCGTTGGCGAACATGCGTCAGCGGAAAAACCGTCTCCTGGCGAAATGACGAGTTCGTTGCGGACTGGGCACAGGATCGGGTCAAAGATGCTTGGTAGTGAGCCGCTATATGCCGGCATGTTTGTCTGAAGGGCGCTACGGCAAAACGTTTAATGTGTGTACGTTTAATTATACAAGCATGATCCTCTCCACAACCACGGTTAGATTATTCAAATCCAACTCTACTAGCAGGTCCCTTGAGGAGGCCATAGACCAACAGAATGGTAGCGTGTTGAAACTAGCCTTCAAACAGCAGTCGCCGAGGAATGGCCAAGGAAAATGTTAGGGGTATAACCAGGATTTGCCAAAATGGGAGCTGTAAATTGATTTTTTTTTTTTTTTTTTTTTTTTTTTTTTTTTTTTTTTTTCATAGATAACTTCAGATTTACCGGCCGATATACACCATTGCTTGTGCACCCGCTTATAAATGACTGGCGCGTTGTTTAAAGTAGGAAAAATGGAAATCGCCCGAAAAATTGTCGAGTTAGGGGGGGAAAAATTCAGCGCCAGACCACAATAGTCGGCGCTGATGCACTTCCAGAATATTGGCAGAAAGGAAGTGTTCATGGAAAAACTAGGGACGTCTTTGGTGTACATTGTTATGGTATATTGTTTCAAAGTCATTTCAGGTCACCGAGGTCAAGTCAGGCCAAGTTTATGACAGGTTTCCACACGCCCTGGAGTGGGGATGGCGAAATCCAATCACCCCTCCGATTTTTGTACATAACTTCACCTTGTCCCGGCCGATATACGCCATGTTTTGCGTACCTACTTGGAAATGACCGGCGCATTGATTAAAGTAAGAAAAATGAAAATCGGCCGAAAACATTTCAAGTTAAGAGCCGTTAAGGTAAAAACAATTCGCAGCCAATGACCACAAAAAGCCAGCGCTGATGCGCTTCCCCGTATATTGGCAAAAGGAAACTGTTCTAAACAACACTAGCGATTTGCTCTGATGCATTTTTGTTATGCTATATAATTTAAAAGTCATGTTAGGTCGCCAAGATCAAGTCAGGTCAAGTTCATGACAGGCTAATGGAACCACACTTGGTCAACTGAAATGTTGTCAAAAAAGCAAATGACTGTCATGATTGATGTCACTTTTACATGTTACTCCCTACACATCCCGAAATCTACTGTTTGTCATTGTGTGCCTAAGCGTTTCCATACTTTATTCATGCATTAATTCTTACTTTGCGAAGCCGATTGTGCCGAACCGCCCAGGGGAGCAGTCGCGGGCAGCCCGGTTCCGGTAACTGGAGCAGGTAATGATCTGCTGAAGTGCTCCAATATAGGTGACCTGAGGTGAAATACGATCAGTCATCTGTATTGCATCATTAGTAATGCCCAGAACATCATTAATGCAAATGTTGGAGACATTTAAACACAATTACAGCGATCCATAACGATGACAAGACAATCCACGCAAAACCGTGACATTTTGCAATGTTGACCTCATTTGACCTTTGAAGATTGTGACCTAAGGTCATGTAATTGTGCACACAATAGAGGTCACTGTCGTGCCCATCCACCCTGCGAATTTTTGTTGCTCTAGCTCAAGTAGGAACCGAGATCGTAGGAGGCGGAATCCGGGTCCCCCTCCAGTGCGCGTAGCTTCGGAGGCCCTCCAGGGCGCGTGTTAAGTTTGGCAGTAGTTCACAAAAGTTTCCCCTTTTGAACGAACCATGAACATTTAATTCTTACCAGACTTTCTGTCCATTCTATTTGGCTTGACTGCATCAAAGAAAGGTATGATCTGGTGAGGGATTGATTCAGTTTTGGTTGTGTAAGCTTGGGCTTTGTTTCATATAATGCAAGGATATCCTACCGTTTACATTTGTGCAAAGCACAGGAGCAGCTCTTATTGTACATTGCTTTGTTTTGCTTAGATCTCACTAATTTTAGGGTGATTACCAAATACAAATTTGAACAGCCATAATTTTGGCCAAAAATTAGGATTGCAGGAGCAAAACAGAAATATACCAGAAAAAGTGATTGCATCTATTTTTGAAACGGAACAATTAACAAATGTGGTGATTATTGGTTTTACGACACGTCGGCCGTTGAGACATGTAGCGTCGCCAATCTCTCCCGCCGATTGGTCGCGGGCGAAGAGCAGCGACAGGTGAGACCGAACCCACAATATTTCGATTGCAAGACGGGCAACTTACCCCTATGCTACTCGTTCCCAATAATTAACCAATAATTTCCAAAGCCAACGCCACTTAGCATTCACACTTAAATAGCCTTCTTTACTGTGAACAGTGCATGCATTCGTGCTGTTTAGTTGTGAATGCCTGAATGTACAGTGGCCTGCTGACCTTTGATTTCACTGAGGAAGCAAACTCAGGCCTAGGCTTGTATCATCAACACACTGTGGTATGCGACATGAAGAAAATATAAATTGAGGACAAATTTGTAATATATTACGGAGGAGTAGCTGCCAGGGTTTTTCATTTCGTTAAAAAAAATGTTCGGGAGGGGGACACACACAAACAGAAGCGATGGGCATTCTCATAGATTGGGGTTGGGCATTCCATAGGGTCCCATGCAAGATGGAATTATGAGGGGTTAAGCCAACATTAAAAGCACATGCTACGTCAAACATACACAAAATAACACCCTAAAACGCTTGTAGTTGCTACTCTTCACTTGTCGCTACTCGTTTTCAGGTCGCCAAAGGCCATTGGACATGCAGAGGCTGGTCTTATGATGTGCTTGCTTGAGCATCAGTATAACTAATTAGGTATGCATGGTGCACTTGTTTGTACAATGCTTGGTCAGTAGGTTTTTAAACTAGTCACTGAGCTTGCATCAATAAGTTGCTCCAGTAGACTGTTTCAAAATTGTTGCCACATTGAGGCCGTAGCTTCCACGCCTGAATTAAGCCTGGGCGATTTGTTGGACCTGGTAAGCCAATGATCCCACAAGAACAAATCTGAAAGGACATGCCTGTCCCAATGCTGAATATTTCTCAGGAAACCAGGGAGGGGGAGGTAAGTCGTGTATCTGAAGACATATTTTCACATTGAATATGGAAAATGACAACTTAACATTAGCAACAGCAGGGTAGCTGAAATTAGGGGAATCGAGCCCAATCAATATATCATGGCCAACGTATTTAAATATGAACAAGTCAAATATTCAACGAGCTTATCACCAACATCCCCATGATTAATTCTTTTAACAATATTCATACACTTTTTTTCCATAATAATCTGATGGTAAGAGGCTTTCATCCTGAAAAATGCATCAGAAGCACATTGCTCTTCAATCGGCGTATGCTCCGCTTGTAAGCCTGAGCACCCTTTCATGGATCCTGGAATAACGGATTCGATAATCTTACAATGTGTAGGGAAAGTAGCCCACTGGTAAGTGCTAGTTTAGCCTCGGACGGGTTGTGCGGAAATGCATGAATAATAAATGCCGTCAGTATTCTCAGCACTTGTCATGTATTTCTCGCATGCAACGTGCTGAATATGGTTAGCTGAGACGGCGCCAATCTTGCTAACAACCATATGTTATCGTTCATCATGTTCGGTGACAGGTTCTCGATTTCAATTCATCTGTGGGCGACAGGCAGGCGATATCTTCTACCTCTGGCCGTACGTTGTGATGCTCAATCACTTGCACATAGCGCGGGAGCCCCGCAGGCCAACTGTTGCCTTGCTCCTTCGCCTAGGTTTCCAAATTGCGTCTTGTTAAGCACTTGCTAAGCTATTGGAAGAATATCCCTGCCACACCGAGAACTTGTCAACTTGACCAAACTTCGAACACAAATTGTGTTCCAATGGGGCCAATAACGCCTACAAATGGGAGGTGTACGTGGTAAAATATCGAAATATATCGCCCTGAGATCAATCAGCCCAGCTTATTTGCTTAACATTCAAGCGCTTCCTCAGGAAGCAATGCTGCCAGCCAGATGACAGGTTTTGATGTAATGCCGTTCGTTCCTGGCATCTCTAATGGATGGCGTTTTGGAAATGTTGCGCAATGTGTTATCAAGTCTCAACGAAGATGAAATTCAAACAAGGAAGATAGCATTCACGAAACCTTCCTCATCATGCATTAAATACGCCGCTTCAAATTTCCAGGCAGATGAATGCCGACGGTAGATTGTAGAGAGCACTGACACATCCACGGAGCCCGGTGCTTGCTTGTTTGCTTTTACTGAATTTGGATTTGCCTAAATTTGATACTGAATTAATCTGGCAGGGAACATCATTTCCGTAATGGGAGGGGGGACGTCACGTGGTACATACATGCGATATATGCGGTATGTGCTGATAGTGAGCATTGTACTTAAATGAAAAGATGGAAGCCTGAGCTCGGCATCGAGTATTTCCAAGTATATCATACTCGAGAAAGAATGTGAAGGCAACTAGCTATATCCACCACCTATCTGCGCATATGGGGCGAACCAATCCTGGGGTGTCGACTAGCTTTTTCCTCGTAGGTCATACGAACCCTGCATCTTACATGCTATTTCGGATGAAATTCATTCTTAGAAATTAACACATACTTCAATATCCGCTAGGGTGAATACTGCTAAATCAAGAAAAAAACAAAGAGTATTGAAGGAGATGCAAGAACATTACTCAAATGTGGTTTCAGCTAAAATCAAAAGAGAAAGAGAGAGAGAGAGAGAGAGAAAGAGAGAGAGAGAGAGAGAAAGAGAGAGCGAGTGAGCTGAGACATTGTTGTTACTAGATGTTATCACCTGCAGCTAACTCCGAAGGCCATTCCGAAGGTGTCAAAGTTGAAATATGCCCAGGGATCGAATGCAACGGTGATGCGTAGGTTTGCCGGCTTTGTTTGCTCTTCCTCAATTCCATTATATATGTATATATATATATGTATATATATGCATATATATGTATATATATAATATATGTATAGTATATATATATATATATATATATATATATATATATATATATAGTATATACATATACACATATATATATGCATATATATACATATATATATGTAGAGCATATATATATAAATATAACAGATACATAAATAAATATATATATATATATATATATTAGGGTGGTCCTAAAATCAAAAAGTTTGGATAATGTTGCTCCCACCCCGGGAATCAGTGCATATACATGCAAAAACCGCGTAGGTATTTTTTCAAAATCGGCTTCGTGTGAAGATAAAGGTGCCATCGAAGTTGATTCAGTACGTTCTACCCTAGTGTTTTACCACAGTGCCATATGACGTTGAAATTTTTACTTTACTACAGTCAGTACACCAGTGTACTTGAGGCAGTATCGGTATTGCATTAACCTCGCCCCTCTTTTCTTTTTCTCAGATTGGTATGGCTACACGTAGCAAAGATTTCCTTGTTGTGCCCGAGCCAGAGCGTGGTGGGGTTTCCAACTTCCATCCAACGGCGATGTCTTAGGGCGCTAGCATCGCAGCACCCAGCGCAGCATCGACGCTCGGTGCCGCAGGTGGCCAAGGAGGAGGGCGTTCATGGTCGTCTTGGAGAATATCTTCGACGTGGCCCACGCAGACGCCTTGAAGACGTTGACGAATGCGGATGATAAGGCGTTTCTGCTTGCCCAACGCGAACCAAGCCGACGGGGAGGATGGGGAATATGGATACTGTCCTTGCTGGACAAGAAGCTCGACGATGCCAGAGAACGGAGAGAGAGAGAGCTGGAGCAACAGAGGCGCGCGCAAAAGAGGAGGCAACGTCCTCGTCCGCAGTGGTTGAGCTGGAGTCCTCCACCAGTTCCAGCGCATCTGATCCAGAGTCGTCTGCTGAAGCTGCCGAAGTCCGTGATGCTGTTGGCGGAGGGAGTCCGCGGAAACGGATCCGGAGAGCCACCACCAACATGATCAGTCCAGCTCTTGCGGCAACGTTGGACAGGACGAAGATGACGGATCGATCGGCCGTTCACGTCCTGACTGCGACTGCTAGTGTTCTCGGACGCGATGTCAAGGGAGCTAAACATCAACCGCTCTTCCATCCGCCGTCATCGGAGAAAGCACCGGGAAACACTGGCCTCCAAGCTCAAGGAAGAGTTCCGAGCGGACACTCCGCTTGTTGTCCATTGGGATGGCAAGCTGATGCCTGACCTAACCACCAAAGACCATGTGGACAGGCTTCCCATTCTTGTTACAGGGAGGGGAACATCTCAGCTACTGAGTGTTGCCAAGCTTGCCAGCGGGACGGGACACGACATCGCTCGCGCCGTGGTGTCCGCTCTGGAGGAATGGAGAGTTGCAGTTCAGGGTGGCCGGACTGTCGTTCGACACCACGGCTGCGAATACTGGCAGGAACAATGGCGCCTGTGTGCTCATCGAACAACAGCTCGAGAAGGACATGCTTCACTTTGCCTGCCGACACCATATCCGGAAGTCATGGTTCAAGCCGTCTTCACCCATCTCCTCGGAGCCTCCTCTTCCCCGATGTCCTCTTCAAACGCTTCCAGACCTACTGGGAGAACATTGACCGCGAATCCTTCACCACAGGGATGCAGAGTGCAGAGGTAGCCACTCTTCTGCAGGACATGAAGGACGAAGGCCTGGGCTTGGCAATGCAAGTCCTTCAGGATCGTAGTGACTTGCGTGATGATTACAAGGAGCTGATCGGAGCTTGTCATCATCTTCCCTTGGCGGGGTTCCTGCTCGCGGCGTCCGGTTTCGAGCTCCTGGACCAATGCATCAGGCACGTTGGATGAGTAAGATCATCTATTCGTTCAAGGTATGGATGTTTCGCGATCAATTCTCCCTCAAGAAGAGAGAAGAGAACGCACTGATGAAGATGTGCGTCTTCTCTGCGAGAGTGTACGCAATGGCGTGGATGAAGGCAGGGTTCCCCGCTCAAGCTCCTCGGCTCGATCTGGACCTACTGAAGGCTCTGGACACGTACGGAAAGATTGACGCCGAGGTGGGGAACGTTGCCCTGAAGAAACTCCCAACCACCTCTGGTACCTGTCGGAGGAGGGCTGGTTGGCGTTTTTGATCTTGAGGTGTCCCCGGAGAGGAAGAAGGAAGGCGATGGCTACAAAGGGGCAAGAGAGCGGTGAGAGGGAGGAGTCAGCTCCGAAGAGGGTCATGTTGCCGAAGAATCCGCAGTGTCCATCTTGAAGAAAATTCGTCACGGGGGCGCTACATGACCAATGTAGTCGATGCGCCCTCAAGCCCTAATAACTAACTAGAAGAATTCGTCACGGATCGAACGCACGGCTCTCGCTTCGAAGCTCAACCTGGACAAGTCGTTCCTGGACTTCCCCGGAGACGGAAATGGGAGCCGTTCAAGGCGGCGGCAGCAGTGGTCCACAAGCTGGCGGTGGTCAACGACCATGCGGAACGTGGAGTGGCCCTCATCAATGAATACAACCGGTCGCTGACCAAGGATGAGGAGCAGCTTCAGTTCTCCTCCAGGTAGTGGCGGCCCACTTGTTCCGAACAACAAAAAAGGCGACACTTGCCCAGACCAGGCAACAATGAGGGGTTGGCCCCCACGATACCCGCGTCTTTGAGCGGATAATACTCCTGAGCAGTGTGTACATTCCTGCGGGAGGGGGATCTGGAGCCAGATATTGGGTATATTTACGAGGTCGATGTGCAACATGTTATTACGATATTTAAATAATTTTTTTTTCCTTTTTTTTCAACGAAAGAAAAACAACAGGGAGGAGAAAAAATTTTTTTCTGTTTTTTTTTTTCTCTATATTTAAAAAAAACTAAATATATATATCTTATCCAATTAATGGGCAGGAATGTTGTGATAGGGTTGGCCCAGATCCTGACGCCAGACCACGCCGGACTCGAAGCCACGGGGGCTCGGCCGGGAGGCCTGGGGGAGGGGGGGGGGCAGTCTCGTGCAGTCGACACAGCTAGCCGGCACCACGTGCGCCGTGGCTACCGGCCGCAGCGGGCCGTCGGCACCACGCCCGTCATATATCCTAATGCGCCACGACACGCCCAAAGGCAATCACAGCCACTGGTTCCGGCCCGGATCACGGCCACATGGATCACGACCACATGGATCACGGCCACATGGATTACGACCACATGGATCACAACCACGGCAACCAATGATCACGGCCACATGGATCACCACCACATGGGTCACGACCACGATTATTATTACCACATGAATCATGATCACATGGACCACGGTCACATGTATCATGACCACATGGATCATGGTCACATGTATCATGATCATATGGATTCTGGTCAAATTGGTCATAGTCACATGGATCATGATCACATGTATCATGGTCGCGGGGATCATGGTCACACACAGCCCAATCATGATCCGTGTGAATCATGCTCATATGTGTCACGACCAGATGTATCACGGCCACGCCCATCATGACCGCAAGGACCACGGCCGATCGATTATGACAAACTGAACCACTGCAGCACGGATCATGGCTCCATGGATCACGATCGCGTGGCTTACATCCGCTAGAATCACGGGCCCGTAGATCACGGCGGAACATGTCATGATCCTCCCGGACACATTTCCGACAGAGTTCAATGGACGCCCGCATCTTCGGCAAACGGGCTGATTGAACGATTTCGTCAGCACTTGACCCTCGCTAGTATTATTACGGCATGCTGGCGCACAGAAACAAACCTTACATTGTTCGGTGACCTTTGCGAGGAGCAGAATTGATGACAGCTCTTCGATATTCTGTCGTAGCTCCAGCGGAGTTAGATGCCAATCAGATTGCACATTAAAAAATTGTATTAGAGCAGCGAGACGGACAAAATAGGACCAGAAGTCAGAGGCCGATCTCAGATGACCAGAGGTTTGAGCCAGAGATCAGAGGGCTAGAGGTCAGAGCCAGAGGTCAGAGGGGCAGATATCATGGACAGAGGTCAGAGGTCAAGGTCAGGAGGTCAAAGTGCAAGAAGCCAGACGACCAGAGGTCAGATGTAGAGGTCAGAGGGCCAGATGTCGGCCAGCATTGTGGCACATGTACGCTCTTGGTTGCTGTTCTAGAATTCCGACTGACAAGCACAGACCTGCCAGATTTCAGTACAGAGAAGGCTGAGGTGATGCGGTACATCGCGCGATTCTGGCCAAGATTAATTCACGAAGTAATTCACGAATTAATTCACGATTTAATGATCGAATGTAGGCCGATTCCTGCTCCGTACTGTTCAGGTATCAGCGGAAGCATCGTACTGGCTAATTATACGAAGCTGGCTGTCGCTTGGGAGCGACTGTGGCCTTTGAAGTGGCCTCTCAAGCATGTTCGGCTGAGCACAAGTGATACCTGAATACATCAAGACTTGACTAAATGGACTAGCTATTCAATACGCCGTGACGTCACCAGCTTTGACATCGATTACCTTCTCATAAGCTTAGAGTTACCCGTAACTGGGTGGTTAGTCAAAGGTCACGTCTAACCCTCCCCGTCTTTCCGATCATATCCTCTCGGGGGTGGGGGTGATAGGAACACCCTCTAATCTCCAAACTAAACATCGCACGAGAACGAAAGGGGTGTTATCGGAAAGCACTCGACGAGTAGGACCAAAAGTCACCCCGACAACATTACCCCATCCCCAAAGTGACGTCATTAGGGGCTTAGATTTGCATGACCTAGATCATGCTTTTAGCTCTGGAAGTTCGTTTTGGGGGAGATTTGAAGAAAAATAAAGTATTTGGAATCAGAAAAGGAAGGCGAAATGGATCAGGGCCATAACATTTTCACCTACCAGAAAATAATATTTTTGTGAATTTCCTAAATTTCAGTTTACAATTTTCTTTTTCCAATGGGGTAGGATAAAATCAAAGAAATTGTTCTTTCGATTTTAGCTATGATGGGTAAATAGGCATAGCTAATAAGTGACCAAAAACGGAAGTTAAAAAATCATTCGGTGCGTTTGTTGTCCTTAGAGATAAGGAAACGCTGAAAGTTTCATTAAAATATCTGTACCCGTTAAAGCGTGACGACTGGTTTAACTTTTCTGAAGGTGACCTCATTTGACTTTGACTAACTCCTTGATCCTAGATGACATGACCTCAAAATTTTGACGCAACATGCCAAATTGATGTGGGCAAAGATATGCCAAAATTAGGTGCGCTGTCGTGCGCCGTCCTTTCCTGTCTGCGGAAAACCTTAGGGGGCGGTTGAAGACCCCTACACCCACCGAGACGGGACGAGTTAAGACGGCAATGGCTGACGCAACTATTCACTCATGGTAATCGGATTGCATAGTCGAGAGGTGCACGGCTTCATGCAATGTCATCCAACTACTACTGCTCCTTTATCTGTCACTGATCAAATGATGAAAGGCATGGAGCACGTCGAAATTTCGCTAATGACTGTCGTATATATGAATCGCAACCTCGACATTGCAGACTATTCCACACTGTACACATGTAGCTGCAGCAATTCCAAATTTCGACGAGACCGCTTGAGAGATTTCTCGAGCTCCTGACGCAACCGGTCGAGTGGGCGAAGCACGCTGAATCCGAAATTGTCAACGTAAACACGCTCCAAAGATCATGATTGGGTCCCTTGTTCTACAGGATCGTCGGCAACATCAGAGGATCGTCAGCATCGTCCAACTACAGCATCGTCGGCAACATCATCCACTTCAGCCCAGCAGTCATTAATAGCTTCGGCGCCACCGTAGCGCGTTATGCTGGCGACACACCTGTGGTGACCTGTGGTGACCTGTGGTCCGAGCAGAAGGCCCGCTGAGCTGAAGCCAGCTTCAGAGGAGGCACTGGATGCGATGTGCACTTGGCTTCTCTTCTCCCGCACGGCATGGTGGCCAGTGCAAGCAAGACCGAACGTCGCTGTGCGGTGACCGTCACCAGCTAACCCAAATCCAAAATACACTATCGATCAAGTTCGCTGGCCAATATCTGGCGCTTTCGTAGAGTGTGAACAATCTAAGCTTAATTATGAACCCATAACTATCGTGGGGAAAAGCATCACTCATGTTCCCGATCGATGGGTGGACATCCAGATGGCTTTGATGCATGCTAAGCATCTCTTTCCCCACACCGTACTGGCCAGCATTATCGATGGGCTTGTGTTGTCTCACATTAAGTCAGTGGCGAAGCCAGGATTTGGTCGGGAGGCAACATCATAATGCTCGCACGTCCGGAGGTCCGCGCCAACTTCGCCGGTCCGGGGGGCAGATATCTGACCCACTAATATCTTTGAACTATGCTAGCTAGCGACAAACGGAAAACGGCGTTGGATAGCTGGTGATAGTCTCTATCAAAAGTGTTCCGGTCATTTTTTTCCGCTCAGGTCAATACTCAGGTCACTGGGTCATCATAGGTCAAATTCAACCAGATCGGGTGGGACTCTCACATATTGACATATATCTCAGGACCAGTAGCAGATAGAAACAAACGGCGAACACTATTCGACAGTCCTTGAAATGTGCTATCGATAATAAGCGGTGTGATTTAAGGTTAGGTCAACTGAAACTATGACCTCAGATCAAGATCATGAAGTAGCCTAGGGAGGGTATGCAATGCATCAATCGACACGTCTTGGCGATACAAGCACAATGACGGTAATTTCGGCCTTCTAGCTCACTGCAGTGCGATATAATGCGCAGAAATATGCTAGTGATCTCAGATTACCTGAGATGACCTTGATGAGGTCACTGGGGAAAAATGTCAGCGGTAACATTGAGCATAGCTTCCAACTACACGCCATAACCGTTTTGAGGTCATTTCGAGAGCAAATATGTAACCACGACACATTTGTATATTTTACCATAGCCCTATAATGGGGAAGCCATGGCCGCGACCTGACCTTAGGTCAATTTTGCGAGAAAAACTCGAGATATATATGATGGTCCCTGATGAGATCATGACATTTCAAAAAAAAAAAAATGATTTGGAATCAGAAAAGGACAGGAAATAAGCAAATGGCCCAAATAAAAATAAAAACGGAGTTTTTACGTTTTATTTCATTTTCCTTTCCTAATGGGTAGACCAGAGCGAAAAACATTGTTCGAAGTCAACTTGCACAAACACAAAGTCCTTCCTTTAGCCAGAATCTACAATTTGAACTCTAATAGGCAAATATGCAAAATTAACAAGTTATCAAACGAAAAAAAGAGAAAAATTCCTAGCATACGTTTTGTTGCATCCCAAAAGATAAGCAAACGCTGGAAGTTTCATTGAAATATTTGTATCCGTTAAAGCGTGACGACTAGTTTAACACTTTTGGAGGTGACCTCACTTGACCTCGACTAACTTGCTGACCCTAGAGACCTGACTTCAAAAGTTTGGCACAACATGCCAAATTGATGTGGGAAAAGGTATACCAAATTTCGGCTCGCTACCGCGCGCTGTTTTGAGGGGACGATTCACTATCCACGAAAACCTGGGGTGGGCGTCGAAGATCCCCCTCCCGAGACGACGCGGATTAAAGATGTGCTACCTATGCTGAGGCTGGGCAGCTATTGCATAGCATTACACATCGCAGACCAAAAACGCATTTTTATCTTTCTCCATGCTAGTGGTGGAATGGCCATCGACATTGCGCTCTGGTTGTCAGCTGCTGAATACAACCATTTCTGTTTAGCAACAGCCAGCAACAGCAACAGGCATGAACGCCAACCCATACAGTATAAAAAACATGGCATTCGCGTAATAGTGCACCATTCTGTGACAGTGGAGAAACGCTGCGTTGTGTCTCCTACGGAGGGATGATGGGAGCTGCGTGCTTGTAACTGAGTTGGACGGGAGCATGAGAAGGGCAGAGGTAGAGCTTTCGAGCAGTTTAATGGAAAATTTCGCTCTAAAAATAAACACAAAGAAATTTGGAGCCCCAGTTCCAATGTTCTCGAAACTTGAATAGCTCACATTAGGTGAATGTGAACGTGTGTGTGGGGGGGGGGGCGGGGGGGGTGATGGAGGACCGGGACGGGCACAGAAGGCAGTTCGGGCTTACGCATTAGCTTAAACTTTTCGCTGCGACTCCGGGCTTGGACATTACCTGGAAACTGAAGGTGCTGATCCAATGGGCCACAGCTATCCTGCCTTCCACTCCTTTCGTATTTGGTTCTGCGAGCTTGTTTGTGTTACTCACCGGAGGGATTCCCGCAAATTACAACAACTTAATTGCACAGCAGTCCTCTAAAAACGGCAGTAACTAGCGGTTTGTGCTCACTGTCTTCCGCTGTATTTGAGCCTCTGGACAGTCGAAGTGATTTGAGTGCGTCAAAGAGACCGGAACCAATGTCCCAAGTTACTTCCAGAATAGCTCGCAGTCCGGGTAATAGATGGAACGAGTGGAGTCTGCTTCACCTAAAATAACTATTGGCTTACTTGAAGGAATGCTACTATGGGAGGAATACCATATACTTTGGGGAAATCGGGGCGAGGGGAGGGCATGGGGATTGTGCCGATAATCTGCATATTTGTAATGCTTCTTATCAGAAATATGCTTTTTTTCTCGATTACGTTGTAGCTGGCGTTGGCTACGATTAATTTTCACTCACGGAAATTTTTATCCAGGAATGGGTAGGTGGGAATCGCGAAGTGAGGCGGCAGAGCGACTCCACGGATTCTGAACGGGAAGAGGGGGCGAGAGGGTATAAGTCCATTTGGTAGTGTAAAGCAGAATCTGTGCTATGACAATTCTGAAATCCGACCATTTCCGCTTAAAAGAGATCAGATTGAGCATGCTAACAGTAAGCATTTGTGGATGTGGCGAACCCTTTGACTTCGTTGTCGGCAACAAATATCATGATTTATTGACCCCAGACACTAATGTTTTGATAGCCCTATTTTGTTCATATTCTTCGGTTTCCTCCTCCAATTCTTCTGGCAAATTATACTTCCTTACCGCCGACCGGCGGCGCCAGGCGATAAGGGGATATGTATAATTGTGTTGAGGTTGTAAGATGTTGAGGTTGTCAAAGTAATTTTACAGATTTCTTCCCTAGTGCGGTCATATTCCATATCACTAGCATAGTGATCAAGAAAGGTAGCTGCTTTAGGCGTTCGTCGTTGACCTGTGACCTGATGCGCTACCTCACACATGCCACCTGATATGCCCTGAGGTCTCATGACATCGCACGGCGGCACCATCGATTGCCGTCTGAAGCTTTTGCAAATCGTAGCAGTAGTTCTTGACCTGCAAGCTTTTGCCAATCGTACCAACATGTCGCAAGATTGACCTCAATTTCCCTTGACCTGTAACCCTCAGAAGAAAACGAGGATCAAAATGTCTTCTCCAAGTGCCATACGATTCACTAAGCCTCATCATTTTTACAGCTTTTCCAACCTGTGCTGTTGCATTCCGTGCTACTAACATGGCGATCGGAAAAAGTGTCCCGTTTTATAATTTGACCTTAACCTGTAACCTCATACTTGACTTGAAGCACAAATCATTTTTCAATCACAATCATCAGGTCAAATCATCAGGTCGTACGGCATGGAGATATCGCTTGTCCCTTGAATCAGCCTTTTTCTTCGGTAGTCTCGGAAACAGCCATAGGGCGAAAACGCCCCCACCCTCATGGTGTGGGACCGGAGAATCCAGTCAATGGGCTGAGTTAACACGCGCCCTGGAGGCGGGAATCCGCCCACCCCTCCGGTTTTTCGTAGATAACACCAGATTTTGCCGGTCGACATACGCAATCGTTTGTGTACCTGCTAATAAATGACCTGCGCGTTTCTTAAAGTAAGAAAAATGAAAATCGTCCGAAAAAATCTTTCGAGTTAGGGGTCGCTGAAGTCAAAAAATGTTATAAGCGCCAGACCACAAATATCGATGCTGGTACGCTTCCCGTATATTGGCAAAAGGAAGTGTTCTTGGCATAACTATATAATTTTTTTATGTACATTGTCATGCTACATTGTTTCAAAGTCATGTCAAGTCACCGAGGTCAAGTCAGTCAAGTTCATGACAGGTTAACACACGCCCTGGAGTGGGGATGGCGAAATCCGCCAAACCCTCCGATTTTTCGTACATAACTTCATATTGTATCGGCCAATGTACGCCAAGTTTTTGCGTATCTGCTTAGAAATGACCGGCGCATTGCTTGAAGCAAGAAAAGGTGGAAATCGGTCGAGAAGTTTCGAAGTTAGGGGCCGTTAAATAAAAACAATTCGCAAAAACATGCATATTGTTATGCTATGTAATTTACAAGTCATGTTAGGTCGCCGAGGTCAAGTCAGGTAAAGTTCATGACAGGCTATTGGAACCAAACTTGGTCAACTGGAATTTGTCATAAATGCAAATGACTGTCAGGCGACTGATATCACTTTACATGTGAATCCCTACACATCCCCAAATCTACTGTTTGTCATTGTGTGCCTAAGCGTTTCCATACTTTATTCATGTATTTCACTCCTTTCTTTGCGAAGCCGATTGTGCCGAGCCGCCCGAGGGAGCAGTCGGGTTCGGAGCCCGGTTCCGGTAACTGGAGCAGGTAATGACCTAATAAAGTGCTCCTATATAGGTGACCTGAGGTCAAATGGCGGATCTGACATCTGTATTGCATCATTAGTAATGTCCAAAACATCATTAATGCCAATTTTGGAGCATTTAAACACAATCACAGCGATCCATAACAGTGACAAGCCAAGCCACGCAAAACCAGACAATTTTTTTATTTTGACCTCATTTGACCTCGAAGATATTGACCTAAGGTCATGAACGTTGCACACAATAGAGTTCACTATCGTTTCCATCCACTCTGTGAATTTCGGTGCTCTAGCCTTCATAGAAGCTGAGATCTTAGGGTGGCGGAATCCGCCCCCTCCAGTGCGCGTTATTTTCAGAGGCCCTCCAGGGGCGTGTTAAAGGCAGATCATGACGCGGATCCGATGGCTAATTGGGCACCCCTAGTCAATGGCACAGCCAACACTTCCCAATTGCGGCTATCTTCCGGGTGGGAGCGCACTGAACGAATGTCTGCATTGGGGCAAACATGAACCGAGCATCTGCCCCACTCCGACCAGAATAAATGTCTCCGTCGGGACAAACACCGGAGATCTGCCCCCACTCCAACCTGAAGGAATCTCTCCATCGGAGCAAACACCAGAGATCTGCCCTCACTCGGACCCGAAGAAATGTGCGCATAAGGACTAACATTAACCGAGGGTCTGCCACACATTAACCGTACGCATTAGCCGGGTGTGCCACTGCTGTAGTACGGAAGTCCTTGTCTGAAAGTTCCGATGGCTCTCATCCCCTCTGATAGATCCGATGAGTTCACATGCGTCTGATATTCTGCTACCTAGTGCGCCGAAAGCACGACGATGCCGTCCCAGACCTATTGGCTAATGGAGTTTTTAAAAAATCAGCTCGCTGGTAGCATCAGATTAAAGACGGTCTTGTTCAAAGCATCGATTTAAAACGAAACAGGATGCCGTAAACTTGGGCGTGCATGAGTAGAAATTATGAAAATTGAAAGGAATGCAAAGAGCACATACGCACGGTACACTAACATCTCGCAAGCGTCATATTCCTGTGTTATGATTTAAGCATATATTTTGATCCGTGCGTACGTATTATTGAGATGTGGTAGCAGGAACTGTATGCGGCAGAAGAGCAACAGTTCTCCCAAGTTTGACTAGCGATGGACAAAAAAGTATTGTTGATGAATACAGCAAAAATCAGAACCACGTACCTATGCAAACGTGCTGGTATAAGTACTTCGTTATATTTTTAACGTCGATCATTGCAAACGCGTGGTGCTAGGCAGTTATTTGGCCTCATTTAAGTGCCTCGTACTTCAACTGATTGATCATTGGAGCTAATTTATGATGTTCCTCCCTATATATGGACTTCGAATTCAAACAGATGGCCTCGTTTCAGTGATACTTGCTACCATATTCGGAAGTGCAGTTCCAAATTCCTTATGCACATATTGCTGTTTCTGCCTCCGGTAGATTGAATCCAAATACGTGAAAAATAAGCTCATGTCATGAATCGGCGGAATGAACTCGGGGCGGATATAGCTTTTCTCAGGTCTTGGAACCTTCTCATACTAGAAGTGCAAATTTCGGAGAAGAGATTATGACTGTGGTTAGCTATCTGTAGCATAACCTGCACGACCCTAAGTCGATGCCTTCAGGGCCAAATGAGGTCGCCGATCGACCGACTCGTCGACGAAGTCATTCTGGCGGTCGGCGGGCGGCCGGTCTGCAGAATTTGCACCACCACAGCTTCTATCGTTGCGAACCGATTTCAACCATTCCCCTTGCATACGATGCACGCATCAATTTGGAACGCAGCCACGGTGTTTCATTGATCCCTCCCCGTTTATGCGACATCTAAGCGAACAGCAGGGTGGGTGGGCCGTCTCCAGCGACCTTCCGTGACGGTGCGCGGGATAATGGGCCATAAATACGCCACTGACTTGGTGCAGTCAACTATGAAATGATGGCTGCACCTGAGGAAAGTTCAACCGGAGCACTGCCTGGGCGGCAAGCTTGCACGGGCAAATTGGATGTCCAGGGGAAGGAAATAAATGGTGTGTGAGTGTGTCGGAAAGCCATGCATATCGAGAATTACGTCATCCTTGTACAGCACCGCTTGTATGTTTAATGGTCGACGTAGTTATGCTCTTAATTCAACGTCATGTACATGGATTTCGATAGTACATATACATGCAGAAGTGCATTATAGGTGTGGGCAAGTGTACATCAAGGTACAGCCTGGAATATCACAAGAGTGCGCTTATCGCCATGCACTTTGAAAGGCAAAAATAAGAACGAATGATTATGAAGTTAAACTTCGATAAATTGTCGCTTACCATGTGATTTGTGCATGCTGTTGTCTCTCTTGATGCATTGTGGGGAAGCGTACTGTGAATTCAAAATTTTGTGTTCCATGATTTATCCTAATATTTGCAATAGTTTGAGATAAAAGCATGCTTTTCCATGATTCTGTGAGGAGAAAATGGAAAACTCTTTTCAAGCCTACTCATTATCACACTTCTGGAGACAGTGTTTGTTTCTAGATTGTCAAGAATTTAGTAGTTATACATACAATTCCTGGTACTTACTTGACTTTGACCAAATTCGTGTTCTTCGCAATGAGAGACCAATCATTTGGTTGTGTGGATTGGCTCACTGCTTTGTGTGTGTGTGTGTGTGTAGGTGTGTGTGTGTGTGTGTATGTGTGTGTGTGTGTGTGTGTGGTTTGAGGGGCGCATCGACTGCATAAGTCATATAGCTGGCCGCTAAACAATGAGTGAGCAAGTCGGTATGCGAGTGGAATTTCTGAGTGTTGCAGCGGTGTATGAGTGGTAGTAGGCGTAGCGTGTACATGGTGCAGTAGATGGATGTGTGCCTCACTATCTGTGTGTCAGCACGTGCGTCGCGCTCGGCAGCACCAAGTTGTTAAGTAGAAGCTAAGAAGTTGTCAAAGAAAGTTATACGCGGCTCTTTGCCCGGGCCTTGTGCGCTACTTTAAGCTGTTTGATGAATTAATTGATAGTTTCGATTACTTCGTTTATTTCGTTCATTGTCCATAATCTCCATCGCATATTCATCCCTATACAGGAGGAGTCGTGAGCTAAAAAGAAGTGTTCATGGTTTTCAATGAAAAGGTTGGCTTACGCTGCACATATACAGCTGAACGCATCCACGACATTTCAATGTCGGTGTCCACGGCATGCTTGGACTGATCATCCTGTTTTCCATGACCGGCCACGGATGAATGTTGGTATTGCTCTAGTTCTAAGGGTGATTTGATATGCAGGGTTCCGCATCTTATTTGATTCTGTGTCGGGTTGTCCGCTGCCGAGTGTGGACGTGCGAGGCCGCGCCAAAGCAGTTGCTCAGTGAAACCATATGGTATAGCCCATAGCATAGTAAATTGAACTAACACATTCGGGCAATCCACAGTGGCCATCGGCACACTTCGTGTGA
>JAOTOL010000258.1:0-19725 GCA_034440575.1 Imbricaverruca yamaguchii | reverse complement strand
TGGATAAGTACCTAAGTGTCAAAACCAACCAACGTCTCAATGCTTTTTTGAACAGAAAAGAGAATCTCCTCGCTGGCCTCTAGATTGCAGCGAGGCTGATGCTAAGCATATCTTTCAGACATCTCCCATTGATCAACCCCACCGTTATGTCCTGCAAGAATAACTGAAGATAGCTAAATTCATCATTACTATTATTTATTACCACCAGCTTGATGCCTAAGCAAAGCTTAAGCGATCATTTCTCAGTCCTGGGACGAAAATTTCTGGATGGTTGCAACAGAAGTGGGTTACATTGGTTTTTCTGATCGGAATCTTAGGAATTTGCGAATTTAAAAAAATAATATTTGGTGCTGGTTGCAAGGCACCTGCCAAACAAGATAAAACAACAAATTCTTCCCGAATTAATTCACGCGCCTGGGATTTGGACCGAAATTTTGTCAAGGGGGACTTATCGAAATGACTGACATGATTAGAGATCAACTAAATTATCCTGTGGAGGGCCTAATCTACCACTATCTTTCCTGATTCGTTGTATTTCAGCCTAAATCTCCCACACCCAATTCTACGGTTTTTTATTTTGGTATCCCTTAATACAACTCACATTGCTGAAATTACACCCAGACCGCAACAACCGGATCAGTATTCGAAAATGTCTTCCTGGAGCCCTCCATAAAAGAGGATTCCCCAAAAATCAATGTTGGCGGGATTGCCCATCAATTCCCCGTCCGGGCATGTGAATGTAAGTCGTTAAGTTGAAATAACTTTAAACTGAATCGATAGCTATTGCTAGGTTAGGTTATGTATGGTGCCCTGCTGAGCCATCTTTGCTGAACCTATTTCGATTTAGAGATATCGAGGACTGGAACCATCTTCCCTCAACGTATATCGAGATGGATCCTATAGTACTGTCGATATGTGAGGTATTTGGAAAAGAATTGTGAGTTTGATGATATATAACACTTGAATTCCATGGTGGACAGTTAAAAGCATGTCCTTGGGAAGATTTTTTGCTATAGGGCCAGTCCAGATTCGTCCCATGAGCCCTAATGGCGGCTATTTTCCAAAGTCATAAATGAACATTTTATCAGTGATCGGTATGTTGATCTGTGGTGATCTGTTGATCGGTATGTTGATCTGTGGTATGGTGATAAGTGCAATAGATATGATTAGTCAATAAAATGAAGTTTCTACAAAATTATTTCGAGCTTGCAAACTCCCATTTTGGTTTTGAAACATAGGCAACAAGCAAAACCTTTACTGATTTTGACCATATTCTGCCTTCAGTTAACAGTGTGACAATGACAAAAGTTACAAGGTGCGGATCCCCACAGCCCGGGACATCACGACATGTCTATTTGAGTTTAAGGCGCTTCGACCAAAGCATCTATTTAGCGAATACGTCTGGAAACTGACTGGATCAAGTAGGGTCTACGTTAGGTTAGACACGGCTGAGGTGCTTCACTGTCCAGATGAGTTAAAACGTGCCATATAGGAGCAGGGGGTAGCAAGACGTGCTGACCGTATAGGTTTTGACAGGATTGGTTACTTGTCGACAATAACAATCCATCTACAAGTCAGCCTGTATCTACGTATATAAAGTGCCTATAGGAAGCATATCCAGACATTGGAAGATAGAAGTGAAGCGGCGCCACTTGGATAGGGCTGTGCTAACAAGATCAGATGAGTGTCCCCAGTTCCAATTCGGGTCCAATTATCCAACAACTGAAGCCAGCTATGATGGTCCATGCGAGAGCGGTAGGTGAGGGAATTCCGCTCTATATAGAGGCCTAGCAAAGATTAATCTTTGGTTTTTCGCGTTGGGTCATACTATTCCAGATAGGTACCGATCAAATCCCACGAAACACGGTGTCACTGAAGGAACTCCGTCCTGATGTCTTTGCCGAGTTCTTCAAAGGCAATTTTAAACGTGAAGACGATCAAAGCGTGCATTATCTCCCGTTGCCAGCTGGACCAAGCCAGTGAGTAGAACAATCTCTCTGTGAAGAGTGATGGTGGTGATGTGTACCTGATATAAAGCCGTGCAGCCTTTGTCGCCGGATGGGTATCCGGTCCTGAGATGGCTCGTTGGGATTCGGGAATTCGAGAGTTCAACGGGAAGAGGCAGGGACACAGAATGGGTGTCAACATGAATAGAAGAAAGATGTAAAGATGATATCTGCACAAGATGTGAGACCGACTGAACGAGCATAGAGAAGTGGGGAACCCGTTCACAGAAAGCAACAGCGATCTTCTTGCCTTGGACAACAGAGGCATTGCGAGATCATGTAAAAAGGAGTGTATATGGTACGGGGAGATCGAAAAACTTGAACTCGATCGGTATGGGGATATGCTGAAGAGTCAAACAGTTCCTAGCACAAATCCTATCAAGCGGAACAACCTCCGTCTCTTCAGAAGCCCATCAATCAGAGAGAGGTCGAGGAAACAACTCCAGCTGAAAGCCCCTTGTTTAGGTAAATTTGAATGTTCTCGCTCTTCCGCCAGACTGCATTGCTTCCCAGATACGTATAATATTAATCTCGGCACGAGTTCTTTCGGCACGCAAATTAGGCCAGTCCAGCGACTCTGTTTCAGATGGATGGCCTGAGAATTGGCACAATCAAGTCTAATCCGATGTACTGCTTGAAAGACCTTGCTCCAGTGAAAGAGGGACTCCCCATCCACAGGGCAGGTCAACATGGTGGATGGTGCTGCCATCGTCAGCATGCTTGCAAACTGGATGGTATACACTTCTGATAATGTCACTGATGGCTTTATGCCATGCACGCGCATCGAGATCTCAGCCTTCAAGGCATGCAGATAGATATAGAGACATATCTGGGGACGTGTATTCACAAAAAGCTTGAAGGTGGACACCCGTTGCAAAAGGGGGGATAGGAGTTACGAGTTGAGATATCAAGTGCAGTTCCTGGACATTGGCAAGATTTTCCGTATCGATGACAACAAGACAGAGCTGTTCTCCTTCATGGCTTCAAATATAACAGGTATCGACACCAGCAAACAGGTAATCACCATACGGGGTATGAATCGCCAGAATGTGTCAGGTCTGGCTCCATGCACTCGTGAGAGGCCGACACTGGCATCCTCCCGCACCTAGAGGATGTCATACAACAGGGGTGCGGCAAAGAGCCAATACGCAAAGTTGATGGTAGACCATAGATCAGCCCCTCACCTCAACCTCTCTGAACCTGTGTGGATTGCCTTGGTGCTGGGAAGAGCTTCAGGTACGTCGCTGCTCAAGAGATAGTCGAAGCTCTCGACGCCGATCGGAGCCGTTGCCTTGCCAATGTATCATGCTTTGAGCTGGGCTTGGATGCGGTGTCCTATTTTGGAGGAGGGATTAATCAATGAAGACATTTCATTAAAAGTACAAAACACCGAATTATAACGGAGAATACAATTTGTCATTGTCAACAGTCCACTGATGAGCACGTCCAGACTGAAATTTAAGAACCCCGAAGATAATTAGATGAATTTAGGCAAATTGCGGGGTGTGTGTTTTTAATACTACTTATGGTGCAAGCAGTCAAAAGAGCATAGGAAAGTTGATGGTGTGCGATGTACACCATAGACGTCATGGTTGAGCTATTGAATCATTTAGCATGCACAGTGGCGTACCTAAGGAGTGGAGCATTGAGAGTCCCCACCCCATGATAGATTGTGGGCCCCAATAATTTCGCCTTGGTGCGGAGAAATATGTCACGCTCCCTGTAAATCATGTTGGTGTCCCCTACAATCGCAAAGGGGCCACACAAATCAATGGGTCCGCCAAAAAGTCGCGCAAGAGTCCCTGAAAGAGGCCAGGGCCTAACAATACCAAGGCCCTCAAAATCACATTGAAGACCTCAAAATCGTTCCGGGACCATAAAAATGAAGTTGATAGCCCCAAAATGTGGGACCGACTCGCGAAAATACTGTTGGAAGTCGCGCCGGGATACCGATAAGTCACGCCAGTGCCCCATGAAATTATGCAAAGGCTTTAAAAGGTGTGATTGGACTCTGAATCTCGCTGAGGGCCAAAAAGTTTCTCCGTGGCCCCGAAAATGCCGCTGGACCCGAAAAATACCGTTCGGGCCCTCGAAATCTGACACATGGTCCAAGAACGTCGGGCCGTGACTTCTGATAATCGCACCGGGGGCAATAAATTGGGCTCCTGAAAGCCCCTGGGAGGAAAAAACGTCGCACTGTTGTCCTTGAAAATCACGATGGATACCGCTCCATGCCAACAATTGGCATCGAACCGTATAATTGGAGGAGAGCCAAATTAGGCTGGGGCCCGGGTAGTACAACGCGATTTGACAACTAGCGCCAAATTTCTCAAAAGTATCGCCGCGCTTTGAACCAAAAATGTATGTCGCTAGTCATATAAATCGTGGTAAGGTCATCATAAATTCCCCTCAGGGTTCCTTAAAGGTTGCGTCGAAAGTCCTGCAAGACAGTGTGGCCCTCAAGATCGCATCGAAATACCCCACAAAGATCAAGCCCGATCCCTTGAAAAAGAGATTCCGAAAAATTAATGTCCGATCCAGGAAAAAATCGCTCTTCAGCCCAAACATTCCACCAGATGCCTTAACATATCGCATACGGCGGAGTTTGATACACACTGCGGCCGAAAATACCGCGGGTGATACTTCCTCAATATATGCAGCCGAATATGTCAAACGGGGGCCCGAGGTGAACCAGTCGGTAGGTTTGGATCTCAGAATAATTCAGGAGTCAAAATTGTGATAAAGCCTAGACAACCTGGCGTCAAATCTTGGCCGAGCCGGACGAAACGGTAAGGGACCTAGCACTGGAGCCCTCAATACGTACTGAGGATCCTTCACAATGTGAGCGGGGAATCACAAACAGCGTCATATAGGATAGTATGTGCTGATATTCCAGGTGCAAACTCTGCCTCGCCATCAGAGAATACCCGGCTCCGGCGGGGGCGGGAAGCCTTCAGGAACCATATCATAAAAAATATAGACGAGCATTATTCACTCAGGAATAAGCATGCCGGGTATTTAACGGCCAGATACCGAATGAAATTTCAGTCTGTTTAGATCATTCGTTTTTTCTGCTTTTAAGTCCTTTCCATTTGTTCTTCAATCACAGTCTAGCAGAAGTTGTAAGAAATTTGAGTGAACAGCAATAGTTCACTCGCACCGGGGCTAAAATTAGGGGTGTCGGTCCATCAGTCGTGAAAAGAAAAGAGTTCCAAGTCAGCAAGAAGTGTGAATTTCAGAGTACTTAGACAGTTAGGATAGTCCATTTCCGCACCACACGCCGCCGCCAACAGTCGTTTTCCCTATTCACTTTATCTGGTATAGTTAGGTAAAGCTATTGAAATTCCTTGTTGATCCATTACAAAGCAGTGCTGAAACGCTATTTTGCGAAGACTTTATGAGTTTCAGCCTGTTGTATTGATTTCATGCATTCACTTTTTAGACTTATCTACGCCTATGAACTCGCAGCATAATTATAGCAATTAATTTATAATAGGGTAGGATATCGACATCAGCGATTGTGTAAGATGCGATACTCACATATAGTGGCATTTAAAGAGGAATAGACTAGGAAAAGATCAGGAGGTGTTTTGAAATCTGAGGTGGTGCTTATTTAGGCTGATTTAAGCACAGACGACGACTTGACACCATTCGAGGATATTACCTCAAGATTTCGATAAACTGTTTGCCCAGTTCCAACCGGAATAAGGTCGAAAACCATCGTTGTCAGATATATCGATATAAAGAGAGGAGATTTTCCACTCGTGTAATTGAGATTTGAGTTATTCCTGATGGCATAGAACGTTGAACAGATGACGTAACAATTATTGACAACTTGGTTGATATTTTCATTAAGAAGTGAATGGAAGATAACGATATAACAAAACAAAATTATCATCGAGACGAATAAATGTGCGCACAATTACATGGTGGTTCTCATCAGCTAACTTACAATAATGTAACAAGTTAACAGAACCAGTTCGTCGTGAGGGTTTAGCACCATGGTGACTTGATCTGATTTAGAGGAAAGAGGTGCTACTGGTGTTGTAGTCGTACCAGGTCCGCAGTGGCTCAAGGGCAATGAGATCAACTTTGCCGTGCGGTATCAGTCTCCATCGTACTCCCGCGACTTTGAGGTACAGTAACACAGGCGATCTACCTCAAGGCATGTTCTGATCTAGGACAAGTACAGTATGGCAGATGTACGGCAATCACGTAAGTTCAGATATACAATTGCATGCGATGATCGGCTGGGGGCAATGTACGACAGCGGAATGGGCGTGTGCAGTAAGCGCGAGACGTACGTTGCGCAAATGTAAAGCGCCGTGTAAGTTGTATCCTTGCTTGCAGAGTAGTCGCACCTGAACGACAAACTTTCTGTCGCTAACTGGATCACGCTTGCTTAATTATCTTCTAAGTTATTGCAGCTCGTTTGATACTCAGAGGGTATTGCTCGACTATGATTACGTTGTCACGGTTCATAATGATATTATTAATATCATGCAGTAAGTGTGGAAATAATAGCAAAAGGACCTAGAGCATGGATTCCCGATGCCGCAGTCGCACGCAGATCTGCCAACAAATTCGATATTACGAGCGTCTTGTAAAATGGCCATCATTCCATTCTGGCGAGAAATGTTTAGCCTAGAGCTTCAGCGTCCGATCATGGCATTCGTGCCTTCAATGTCGCAATGAGTGCTGTTATTTGGCGAGAAAGCTGAACTTGTGCTTCTTGAAAATTACTGGAGAGTAGATCTTGAACAATGGCGTCCACTTTAGATGCTCTGAACATATCCGGTAAAAAATAGATCTCTGAATATTCAGTCCCGTGAGGCAGTCTTTAACACTTCCATATCTTGATAGGATTCTGAGTTCATTTTGAGATAGAACTAACATTTCCATCAGTAGAGCTTCTGAACATAAAATTGATTTGGAGATCCTCTGAACAGTCCGACCGTTAAACCGATAGTTAGTCTTAAAAGAAAATCCTGAAAGTAGATTCAATGAACACTTTGTCTTCAAACAGACTTTGAACAAATAAGTCCCGAGATTAGATCCAGTGAACATGTCCAGCTTTCAGTAGATCCTCTGAACATTTGCATTCTGGAGTAGATCTTTGAACACTTGAGGACTATTTGTAGATCCTCTGGAACGATCCAAGTCTCGAGAGTAGATCTCGTGAAAAAATTATCCTAAAAAGTAGATCCTGTAATACCTTCAGCTCCTCGAGTAGACCTCCGAACAATTCAAACCCGGGAGTAGATTGTGAACATTTCTTCCTCCGGAAGCTTAGACCATAATTTTCTAATAGTATACAGAAATTGAATTTAGATCTACGGAAAATAGATCTTCTTAAAGTAGGTTTTATATTTTTCATCAACGTTCAACATAGGGCTTGATATGCGTTGCCGAGCTTTGCGCGGGATAGATTGGATGCGACCATGTCAATCGGGTGTGAGCAGATGATGATCACACTGAATGGGGTTAAAGTGTTTCGGTCGGCGGGGGGAACAGCCTCAACTTTTTGCGCTGCCGCATCGACCATATCCAGTCTTGTCGGACAAAATTACATGTTCCTTACTAATCGACAGTTGGGCCGATGCCTGCGGCTGTCGCAGATATATGGGGGACTCTTAACATCACGGGGGCGTATAGCCATAAAATTACCTGAAATTTGTCTTTGAAATATTTTGATAGTAAATGTGTTGACGCTTCTCATAAATGCGTGCACCGACGATTCAAAAAAACCAATCGATCGGATAAGATAAGGACTACCTGATTTGATCAGCTGATTAGAAATGTTGCAACTTATTAATACCACAGACGTGGAATAATTAAGATTCGATATAAGACATACTTGGACTTTTGAGTATGGTGACCTTGGCCTTTAGGTCAAGGTCACCCATACCTAAAAAAAAGTCCATTTATATTTGACTATGGTCACGTCTATTGCGTGAAGGTTTCACCAAATCGGTTCAGAAGCTTAGGAGCATGGTCACGACAACAACTCAAAATAAAGATGTACTTAATCAGTGACCTTAGGCTTTAAGGTCAAAGGTCACCATATTTTAAAGTTCCAAGTAAATCGACTATGCAGCAACTTATCATGAAGGTTTCGTTCAATTCGGTGCAGCGGTTGATGAGCATGGGTACGGCAACACTTTCAAAATGATTTCCAAAACGGCCGCTCCAAGTTTCAGGGGTAATTTTATAGCTTTGCGTAATGGCAAGAGTCCCACTGCATATTCTGCATAATCCCACATAAACGATCTAACTGAATCGATTGGTGAAGGCTTCGTGGAATTTTGTTCGGTAGTTTCTGAATATAGTCGCGACAACAGCCCAGGGCAAAAGAGATAGACCCACCCGGCGGCCGCACACAGCCGCAGATCAGTGATATCATCCTGCTCACCGTCGAGTTTTCGCCGGACAGTTCCACCCCTTGACCGCGAGAGAGACCTCGGCGGCCGCAGACAGCCGCAAGCCTCGTGACCGGGTGAGGCTCATAAGATCTACTTAAGAAGATCAATTTCAGGAGATCTACGTTCAGAAGATCCTGCTTTCAGAAGACCTACTTTCAGAAGGTCTAAGTGTTCGAACAAAGACCCTACTTGGAGGAAGAAATGTTCACAAGATCTACCCCAGGACTGAATTGTTCAGAGGAATTTACCTAAAGACAAAAGAGTACTCACAGGATCTACTTTAGAAGATCCTGCTCTTTTTCACAAGATCTACTCTCGACTGGATCATCCAGGGGGATCTAGGCCAATAGTCCTCAAGTATTCAAAAGATCTTACACCCGAATGCAAATGTTCAGAGGACCTACTGAAGGCTGGACATGTTCACAAGATCTACTCTGGGACTTGGTTTGTTCAGAAGATCCTACTCGAAGACGAAAGTGTTCACAGAAATCTATTTTCAGGATTTTCTTCACAAGACCTACTTGAGTTCGGATTGTTCAGAGGATCTACCAAAATAGACCTTAGCTTGTTCAAAAGATCTACTGCTTGAAATGTTCAGAGGATCTACTCCTCAAAATGTTCAGAGGATCTACTGAGTATGGAAGTGTTCACAAGATCTACTCACGGGACTGAACGCCCAGAGGATCTACTTTGGTTCGGTATGTTCAGAGGATCTACTTTCGGGACCGGATTGTTCAGAAGATCTACTCTCGTCCAGGATGCCTCAGCAGAGCACGTCAGCTTCCTGCCAGCAGCACCATCCGGTACTACGGAATCGAATAAGGAATGAACGTCATCAGATTAACCGCTGACAGATAGGTAAACGGAACATTTCGCAAGATACAAATGATACCATACAACAAGCGCTCGTGTATCGGGGTTGTTGGCGGATCGTCACGCGCGGTGCTGACAGCATCAGAATCACCATGCTCTAGGTAGAGCTTTTGCCGTTGTTGGACCACACCAACTGCATGCCAAATTAATAGTATCATTGCGGAACCGTGACCTCCCGCTTGGTCATGAGTCGAGCATTACCTCTGGCGTAAAAACGAGCGGCAGTGACTGGAGTAAATTCGGGGCGTGATCGGAATACAGGTGGCCCCAGAGCGATTGTTTGTCGTTCAGTTGCGACTATCTGCAGGCAAGGATACAACCTATACATTTGCGCTTACGCACATTTGGTGCATACGTAATTTGCAATTACGTACACGCGCGATATCGCAGCAATACGGGCTATTTGCTATACGTGAATCTGCGCTTATGTACAATTGTCATACGTACATCTGAACTTACGCATTTGCTTACGTACATCTGCCATATGTACAGCCTTCGGTAACCAGAATCAGATATGCCCTTAGATCAGATCGTCGTCACTATAAACTGAAGTCGCAGGAATTGCGGAACCTCATAAGAGCAGGGCAAAAGTTGTAAACATTTGATTGCTGCTTTGAGTCTCTGGGGACAAAGTACAGCTTTGTAACGCCAGGTTAGGAGCCCCGATCTCTTTCCTTTAATATCGGGTCCGGCCAAGAGTCATAGATGGTGCTGGATTTTAACCTTCTCGACGTAGTGGTACTGTGAATATGTGAAATTATTGTGGGTTAGATGATACCGCCATGAAATTTTGCGCACGGAAGCTAGGCTAATACGTCCGATGATGATTTTTTTGCTATATGGCCATCTCCGGATCCGACTTTGACAAAAATGGCGGACATTGTCAAGGTGGCCGCCATCGGTTATATGGTCTATGATATGATAGATTCAATCAATTGCAGGGGTGGGAAATCTTATCTGTTTGTATCGCATATCTGACAACAGTAGTTTGCTGACCATATACCAGTTGGGAAATGGCAACGAATTGAAATCTTGAGGTAATATATTCGATTATTGCAATCTTAGCACATGCTTACAATTCCTAAATAGGGGACCACTTGGGCCAAGTTTATCAAAACACCTCAGGATTATTTTTGCTTAATCTTATGCCACTCCCTATGTAGGTAGCGCAACTAAATACAATCGCTGATGTAGATATCCTGCTCTATTATCTATTAATTACAACTAAGTATACTGAAAAAGTCATCATAGGCGTAGGAACGTCCAAAAAGTGGAATGGCAGAGGTCAACAGCAGGGTGGCACCCAGAATCTCGGCAAAATACCGCGTTTCAGCACCTTTGGATAGATAACCCGAATTTCAATAGAAGAACACACAACTTTCTCCGTTAAGGGAGATGGGGGGGTAGGATCAACAGCAGCACGTGATGCTGAAATAGACCATCATAACAATATAAGTACTTTCAAATTCACACTTCTGCTGGACTTGAAACTCTTTTCTTTCACGACTGATGGATTATTTTTTACACTAGGTTTATCTCCCTAGTGCGAGTGAAACTATTGCTGTTCAATCAAAATTTCTTCAACTTCTGGTAAGTGCATGTGTGGGGGAGGCATAAAATGGAAAGGATTGAAAAAGCAGAAAAGACGGGTGATCGCAGGCTGAACATTCTTCATTCGGTATCTGGCAGACAAAAGGCAGGTCGACATAAAATTGAATAGTGCTCGCGTATATTTTTTTTATGTATATGGTCTTGAAGGCCCCGCCACTTTTACCAGAGTCGGTACTCTTGGAGGGCGAGGTGCATTTTTGTTCTCCAGTTATGCTCTTAGTATCCCTGTGTCTTATTTGTGGTTCCCGCTCACATTTTGTGGGATCCCAAGACGATATTGAGGGCTCCAGTGCTGGAGTCCCCCTGCGACATTTCAGGTCCAGGCGCTTGGTTCCGGGGAATTTGATCGCTAGCTCTCCAGGGTCAACAAAATTTTTTGTTGACTTTCCTGAATTATGCAAAGTTCCGAGCCACGCAGCCTGATTTTCAAACTCCCTGACCGATATATTTGTGTGTGTGTGTGTGGGAGGGGGGTGCCACGCGGCGACGTTTTCAGCTGCAGTGCGTGGATGTGCCGTATGCGATATGTTAAGGCATCTGGTGTCATGTTTGGGCTGAGGAGCCGATTTTCCGACTGGACATTAATTTTTCGGAATCTCGTTTTTCAAGGGATCGGGCTTGATCTTTGTGGGGTTTCGATGCGATCTTGGCCACGCTGTGCTTAGCTAGACCGCCGACGCAACCTTCAGGTGCCCTGAGGGAAGATGGATAATCAACCACGATTGATATGATTAGCGACATGCATTTTTATTCAAAGCGAGTGCAAGTGTGATATGTTTCTTGAGGGGGATTTGGCGCTGGGTCCTCAAATAACCACCGTTGTCCTTAGTTTAGGACCCCAGTGCTAATTCTGACTCTCCAAGCAGACATTGTCCGGTTCGGTGCTTGTTGGCATGCGAGCGGTCCCCATCGTGATTTTCTTTCAGGGACCGCCAAGTGCGACGTTTTCCCCTCCTAAAGCGTGGCTTTCAGGGCCCGGTCAAACTTTTTGTGCCCCCAGTGCGATTATCGTAGTCACGCCCGACGTTCTTGGACCCAGTGATTCGAGGGCCCGAAATTGAAGTATTTTTCGGGTCCAGCAGCATTTTCGGGGCCACGGAGAACTTTTTGGCCTCTCAGCGAGATTCAGGAGTCCCAATCACACCTTTTAAAGCCTTTGCATACTGGGCACTGGCGTGACTTATCGGTGTCCCGGCGCGACTTCCAACAGTATTTTCGCGAGTCCGGTCCCACATTTTGGGGCTATCAACTCCATTTTTATGGTCCCGGAACGATTTTTGAGGTCTTCAATGTGATTTTGAGGGGCCTTGGTGGTATTTGAGAGGCCCCAGCCTCTTTCCTTCAGGGACTGTGAGCGACTTTTGTTGGACCCATTGATTTGTAAAACCCCTCTACGATTGTAGGGGACACCAACATGATTTTAGGAGCGTGACGCTAATGCTCCGCACCAAGGCGAAATTGGTGGGGCCCACAATCTATCATGGAGACGGGGACTGCCCCAATGCTCCCCCCTTAGGTAAGCCACCGTGCATGCCCCAATGATTCAATAGCTCAAGCATGACGTCTATGGCGTAAGCACCGCACACCATCAACTTTCCTATGCTCTTTTGACTGCTTGCACCATAAGTAGGATTAAGAAACACACACCCCGCAATTTGCCTAAATTCATCTAATTATCCTCGGGGTTCTTAAATTTCAGTCTGGACGTGAAACATCAGTGACGATGAAAAAGACCCAATTGTAGTCTCCCGTTGTAATTCGGTGTTTTGTACTTTTAATGAAATGTCTTCATTGATTAATCCTCCTCCAAAATAGGACACCGCATCAAGCCCAGTAAAGGCATGATACATTGGCAAGGCAACAAATCGGTCAGGATCAAGAGCTTGGCAATTCCCATGATGCAGCGACGGATCTGGGAAGCTTTTCCCAGCACCAAAGGCAGAACCACAAGTCTCAGAGAGGTTGAGGCGAGGGGCTGATGCTATGGTCCCGTATCAACTGTGCGTATTGGCTCTTTGCCGCACCCTGTTGTATAAGACATCCTCTAGGTGCAGGAGGATGCCAGTGTCAGCCTTCTCACGAGTGCATGGAGCCAGACCTGACACATTCTGGCGATTCATGCCCAGTATGGTGATTACCTGTTTGCTGGTGTCGATACCTGTTATATTTGAAGCCATGAAGGAGAACAGCCTCTGTCTTGTTGTCATCGATACGGAGAAAATCTTGCCAATGTCCAGGAACTGCAATTGATATCTCAACCGTAACTCCCTTTCCCCTTTGAAAATGGGCGTCCACTCCTTCAAGCTTTCGATTGACGAGTACACATCCTGTGATAATGTCCAATCTGTCTGCATGCTGAAGCTGAGAGGTGATGTATGGCATAAAGTCATCAGCATTTTCATTGTCGTGAATGTCTTGCAGTCCCTGGTTGCAGCATGCTGACGATGGCAGCAACATCCGGTATGTTGACTCGCACTGTGTGGATGGGGAGATCCTTTTCACTGGAGCAAGGTCTTTCAAGCAGTACATCAGGTTAGAATTGGTGCCACCCTCAGGCCATCCATCCAAAACAGAGTCGCTGGACAGGCCTAGTTTGCGTGCCGAAAGAACTCGAGCAGATTAACATTACGCATCTGGGAGGCAATGTACAGTCTCGTGGAAGAGCGAACATTCACTATTCAGGGATGACAGCTGGAGTTGTTTCCTCGACTTCTCTGATTGGTGGGCATCTGAAGAGACGGAGGTTGTTCCGCTTGATAGGATTTGTGCTAGAGCTGTTTGACTCTTCAGCATATCCCCATACTGGATCGAGTTCAAGTTTTTCGATTCTCCCGTACCATGTATAGCACTGCTGTGTCCACAACGCCTCTGTTGTCCAAGACAAGAGGATCGCTGTTGCTTTCTGTGAACGGGTTCCCCACTTGCTCTAAGGCTCGGTTCAGTGGTCCCACATCTTGTGCAGATATCATCTGTACATGTTTCTTCTGTTCATGGTGACACCCATCTGTGTCCTGCCTCTTCCCAGTTGAACTTTCGAATTCCCGAATCAAACGAGCTTTTATCTCAGGAACAGATACCATCCAGCGACGAAGAGCTGCACGCATTGATATCAGGTACGTTGTTCGTCACCATCACTTTTCATGCAGAGGATTGTTCTACCATTGGCTTGGTCAATGGCAACAGGAGATAATGCGTCGCGCTTGACGTCTTCACGACAAATGTATTTCGAGGAACTCGGCAAAGATACTGTGGATTATTCCTTCCCTATCACACCATGTTTCGCGTGGTGGATCGGTACCATCTGGAATAGTATGACCCAATGCTGAAAACCAAAGTTGAACAATCTTTGGCTTGGGCCTCAAGTATAGAAGCAGGAAATTCCCCCACTGCATCCTGCTCACACAAACCATCATAGTCAGCTTCAGCTAGCAGGGATAATGGACCAGAATTGGAACTGGGGACACTCATCTGATCTTGCAGCACAGCACTATCCATACGCCACTCTCCTACTCATCTTCCAATGCCCGATATGCTTCCTAAGCACTCTTAGATGGGAAGTAGAGATAGCATGCTGATCATGTTGATAGATTTGATTATTGTCAGATGCAAACCATCCTGCTCAAACCTATACGATCAAAGCATGTCTTGTACCCTGCTCCCTATATGGCACGTTTTAACTCATCTGGAGAGTGAAGCACCCAGCCGTAATCTAACGGGTATCTCTCTAGATCCAGTCAGTTTTCAGACGTATTCGCTAAATGATCACGCTTTTTAATGAAGTCATTCCTTAAACTCAAAATAGACATTGTCGTGATGTCCCGGGCTGTAGAGGATCCACCACCTTGTAACTTTGTCATTGTCACACTGTTAACTGAAGGCAGAATATGGTCAAAATCAGTAAAGGTTTTTTCTTATTTTTATATTTCAAAACCAAAATGGGAGTTTGCAAGCTCGAAATAATTTTGAAACTTCACGTTTTTTGTGTAGACTAATCATATATCTGTTGCACATATCACCCATACCACAGATCAACATACCGATCAACAGATCACCACAGATCAACATGCCGATCACAGATAAAATGTTCATTTATAACTTTGGAAAAATAGCTGCCATTAGGCTCATGGGACAAATCTGGACTGGCCCTATAGCAAAAAATCTTCCCAAGGACATGCTTTAACTGTCCACCAACATGCTTGTATCATCAAACTCACAATTCTTTCCAAATATTTCACATATCGACAGTACTATAGGATCCATCTCGATATACGTTGAGGGAAGATGGTTCCAGTCTCGATATCGCTCCATCGAAATAGGTTCAGCAAAGATGGCTCAGCAGGGCACCATACATAACCTAACCTAGCAATAGCTATCGATTCAGTTTAAAGTTATTTCAACTACGACGCACATTCACATGCCCGGACGGGGAATCGATGGGCAATCCCGCCAACATTGATTTTTGGGAATCCCCTTTTTTATGGAGGGCTCCAGGAAGACATTTTCGAATACCGATCCGGTTGTTGTGGTCTGGGTGTAATTTCAGCAGTGTGAGTTGGACCAAGGGATACCAAAATAAAACCGTAGAATTGGGTGGGAGATTTAGGGCTGAAATACAACGAATCAGGAAAGATAGTGGTAGATTAGGCCCCTCCACAGGATAATTTAGTTGATCACTAATCATGTCATTTCGATAAGTCCCCTTTTGACAAAATTTCGGTCCAAATCCCAGGCGCGTGAATTAATTCGGGAAGAATTTGTTGTTTTATCTTGTTTGGCAGGTGCCTTGCAACCAGCACCAAATATTATTTTTTAAATTCGCAAATTCCTAAGATTCCGATCAGAAAACCAATGTAACCCACTTCTTGTTGCAACCTTCCAGAAATTTTCGTCCCAGGACTGAGAAATGATCGCTTAAGCTTTGCTTAAAGCATCAGGCTGGTGGTAATAAATAATAGTAATGATGAATTTAGCTATCTTCAGTTATTCTTGCAGGACATAACGGTGGGTTGATCAATGGGAGATGTCTGAAAGATATGCTTAGCATCAGCCTCGCTGCAATCTAGAGGCCAACGAGGAGATTCTTCTGTTCAAAAAAAAGCATTGAGACGTTGGTTGGTTTTGACAGACTTAGGTAGCTTATCCACATATTACTTATTTATACCTTGGTATGTCCCATTTTTCAGCGAAAAAAATATTGATTTTGCGTGTTGAGTAAATAATGCACCATGCCAAGAACAAACAGTGCATTAATATGAAATCATGTTTCCCATTCCCGAACAATACTGTGGGCCCAAAACAATAGGAGATCCTGACACAATGGAGGCCCATTTTCTGGGGAGCAGGAGACCCCCTTTAGATCTTCCCCCCACCCCCCCTCCCCCTGGAAGAATTTCGTGGCGACGCCACGAAATTCTTCCAGGCGGCTGGCAAAGTGCACAGCATAATTCAACTGTGGCGCCATAGTTCATCGCGTGTGATCGGGTCTCCACCGTTGTCTCGCAGGACTTCAAAGCAGATGCCACACACGGAACATCGTCTGCCTTATAACATGCCAGTTATGCCTACCATGGGACATGACGCAAATGGGGTAAACAAAAAGCATTGTCTGGACAGATTTAATGAGCACTTAGAGACCCTAAAAGTACAACCGCTAATATCCCATTTGGCAGACACTTCACAATCACTCACGGGAGCAGCACTTTGGACTCTAAAACACTCAACATATCTACTCTGCAAGTCTGCAAAGATATAGCAGAGCTCAAAATCACCGAACCAATAGAAATTAGAGCAAAAAGCCTCCATTAAACACAATGACAGGATCCTGGACCCTCAGAAAACCCGGTTCCTTACACCACCTGAGGAAAGCACACATGCAATATAACCGCAGCCGCAGTTGACACATGCATAATACACACACATATCATACATTGTAGGTATTTTACGAGTAGGTAGATATTGTTACATATAAAATGAAGGCGATTCACTGTTCGATGGCACGGGTGAGGTACATTAGGCGTGTGTGTTTTTGTGATTTTTGCAGCAAACTGTTTGCTGTTGAGGAAGGCCTGTGACAGAAATAGATACAGTGGGAATTTGGATCTATGTCTTTGTTTTTTATGAGCATAAGGTTATTCTCTACGCCTTTTGATCACTGATATGAAAACACTCTCATTTACTTTTGTATCGATTCAGTGCTCCAATAGAAATTGAAAGATCGCCATTAGTTAGCCATTTCTAGATCAGCTCAGCTTTAGACGCAGGTTGGACGTTCAGATCACGGCCAGCTCACCTCCTCTGGGAAATATGAATCGGGCTGCGACATCGGGCGCTCAGCCATGCAGGCTGGGAAGCGGACGACTGTAGTGGCGGACACAGCTGTTGAACTGTTAATCATTTGTTAACGTGTCCAGTATCTTCAGATCTGTATGCTGCTGCGCCATTGATACATCATCTTTTCCCTGCCACTGTCATGTGGAAGTGTCCTTGGAGATAAAGCTGAAGACGCCACTGGCAACGTGCACATGTCACTGGGTACGGCGAGGTGAAAGTACTGTATCGTGCGGTCGTCGGGGGAGGGGAGGGGTAGCTGATGCGTGGTCTTCCCACGCCCGCTGGGACTGGGCTGCTGGGAACTGACGGCAGCGGATGGTCGCTATATTCAATGGCCGATGCGGTTGGCTGGTTTGGGGTCGATACACATATGTCTATTGGCAGCGTGCTGAACGATATGTAAAATGTATGGATTATTAAGCTTGAAATCATGCTCCTCGCATGCAACATGCAGCTAGGAGAACAACTAAGCCAACTCCATGCATTCAGTTGTATCATTTTGTATGGCGTTGATAATTAGAATTTTCTACCTCAAACAGCGCACAGTCGTATGCGTCCCCTGAAAACGCTTGCCAGACGTTAGTAACTTCGAATTTAGTGTGGCTGAAATCCTTCCCCCCAAGATGGATTTTCGCAATGGGAACGGATTTCGTGTATATTTACAGGTGAAAAAAAAACGCGACTAATTTCAGTGCCGGAGTCATACGAAAAACTCATCTCCATGCCGCATTCACTTTCTTGTGGACATTGCATAGTCAGAAAAATCATAAGAATAATAATGTATATTTATACCTTGAAATCCATCTTATTAACCACAAATAAAGCAAGAATAAGCTCATTCAAGCTGCGGTGATCGTTCAAGAAGTAATCTAATATCAGTACTACTTACTGAATTTTCAGTTTAATGAGGTAAAATACAACATCATTGGTGTAGGTACTGTGATGCCAGTATGGGAAACTGCCACTCCAACTTGAAAGTTGGGAAGATAGGGACCCTCTCAACTTCAAAATACATGCTTGATTCTTTTTACAGTTGGGAAAAAATGTTTTAAAAACACCCCATGTCTAAAGCAAAGCGGCCAAAGTCAGGTTCAGTTGTCGGATGTGTGGGCGTATTTTAGGTTGGCATCTACTATAATTATATGGTGACGTCGCGTGATAAGCTCATGTTCTTCTCTCGCTACAGCCTCCTCACCTCAAGAGCAACAATTGTCGCGTTTGAGTGAAGCAAACTGTAAAGACGTCATTGCTGCAATCATTGGGCAGGGGAAACCGTATCAAGTTGATACAATTTTGGCGAAACTCAACACAATTCCATCATTTTGGAGACGTAGCGAGGAGATGTCAGTTGGCAGCCGGCCCGATAAGGCCTGGGACGAGCTACCCGGCGGCCGGTCGGCGCATTGACGGGACTTCAACCTTCGGTCAAAATTCTGCCGTTGAACTAGAATTCATTGATCGGGTGTTCAGGTCATGGTTCACGCAACGAGCTCTGCTTAGCATCAGAGCCCTGCCTCATAAAGCAACCCCAGCAAGAACTTGGATTAAGGTTATATAATGAAATAAAATTTGAATAATATATCAGGGATTTAATGTTTACTTTCAGTCCATTTTAAACATGTCCTTAAACGCATTTCACAGTCGCAAAAGTTGAGAGAACACAGTAATGATAGCCGACATAAAAAATTAACAAGTGGGCGACAAATTGAGGAAATTAAGGGTGAAGCAAAGGGATTTAAATTTACTTTCGGTCCACAAATGTGTCACATCGTCACCATTCTGCAGTCTGAAGTCGAAAGGACTTGGGTTTGTTTTAAGCGAGATGAGGGTGTCAGTAGCAACATGTGCAACGAGTAGCAATGACAACCGGCTTCATCTTTTGGAGAGAATGGTGTATCAACAATCCCGGGCATGAACTAGACACGGTCGCCCCTACTACTGTTGTCACGTTGATTTCCTATGTTTACATGGCAACATCGCAAGCTGCCACCTGGACTGTGCCATTTGGATCCTCTTAGGCCATGAAGAGTGTAGCGACTAGCAATACATTGGCTTTAGCACTTTCATAATCATAGGTATCAATTTGTTTTTAAACGTTGTGAAAGTGCATTGCAAAACATTGCAATACAAGATGTAGGCTGGGTGTTACGGATACTGAGACGGTATCTTGTTAGTGTTATGAGCCATTCAATTCTCGGAAACAAAGCTGCATGATCACAGCAGTCGATGCGTCCAAGCCCCCACCTCAAAAACAAAACACGCTGGAATCCTGAAAATATCACTGACCTCTACAACGGCATGAGGGATAGAGAGTGCTCAAACAAACCTTAAGGCCTACACCTGCACCGCAGCCTACATATTAAATGGTGCCCAGAAACTCAAATATCGTCGGACCCATCGTCCCGAAAATCGCGATGGAAGCGGAAAAATTGCACTGTGGCCTCAAAGCTTGCACAGAGTCCCGGAATGGTTCAGTTTATATC
>JAOTOL010000257.1:0-18429 GCA_034440575.1 Imbricaverruca yamaguchii | reverse complement strand
TAACGACTGTTGTGAGGAGTTATGACGGGCGACCTGAGAGCCAAGTTCTCGAAGCTAATAAGGCCTTTCAAGGACTAGGAAGGGCCTCCGAGCAGCTGACGAGGGAATCTTGACTTTGAACCGGTCGCTGGTCACTAGTGGGACTAGGAGTGGGATGCCTAAGAGGCTTGGAAGGCGTCCCTATGAGAAGAGCAAGGGCTCACGGAGAGTCAAAGAGGATTCCTAGGGGGCTAATAATTGTTCTGAGGTATACGGATGGACCAATGTTAGAGCTAGAATGTTCTTGATAGCCCGAAGGTTGTCGGAGACTGGGAAGGGTCCCTGAGAACTACAGCAGATTTCACTATGAAGCTCCTAAGGGCTGGAAGAAACTGAGAAGAATGAACAGAGCCACTTGCGGGCTGATAAGAATTCCGGAGAGCAGGCGATACGGGTCATGTATGATGCCTGCGAGTGTGTGAGGTCTGTCTAGGAGCTCTGATGCCCCTGAAAGCTAAACATGATTGTCAAGAACTATGAATCAGATGCAAGATGAAGATGATATTTGGAGGATGGATAGGGGCCTTAAGAGTCAAAAAGGACTAGACTGGGATGCCCTTCGAGCTTTGGGATGGGCAATCGAGGGATCGACGCTCCCTGAGAGATAAGCGTGTGCTTGAGAACTGGCTATGCGTGCAAGGAATACCAGTGGCTTCTTGCTTCAGAACTAAACATCTCTGATATACATAAATACTGGCGAGGACGAGGATTGCAACGTCCTTGAATACAAATCGTGGGCAGGGCCATGTGAAGGTGAACGAGAGCCAGAGTGTCAGAGATGTCTGCCAAAAGGATGGGACGTGATTAATACGGAGGACCAAAATAGGGCGAGAATCATCTGAACGCTGGCGCTATGATGCACATTTATCCTGAAAAGTGCTGTCACCCGCTGCGACACTTGCCTTGTTTCTTGGAGGACAAAGAAATTCCGTCTCAGTCGTCCAACAGCCACCGCCACTTAAGCGGTGGCGGCTGTCCTCTGGTCACAGCCCAGCGACAACAGCCCGTCCTATCGGTGATGGCAGTCCCAGCGGTGACGACTACTCAAGCAGGAGCATCCGTCCAAATGGCATACACAATTGTCCCAGCAACCACGGTGGATCCAGCGGAAACAACAGCCTAGCAAATCGCTGTACTATGGCCGTTCCAGCGGTATTAGTTGCGTTACTCTTGCACCGGGGTGGCGCCGGTCAGGAAAATTGAAAATGCTGTGTGTTTCCGTATAGCTGGTGAGGGCTGTTGGGAGACTTACTCCTGTCCCAATATTTTGGAAATATTTGCTTCTTCCGTACTGGTATTCCACGGACGTATGACGGTGTGAAAAGGCGCACTTAGCAAGGAGCCCACGCATACAGAACACCTCGTGCCGGACTATTTATATTGCCATCAGTTAATTATAGCGCAAGACTCATAACCACAGGAGCACATTCCCTCAGCATGCTATGCAGGATAAATTATTGACACGTACATGTGTAAGGCTAAATCCTTCCAACGTCGTCAGGAACTGCAGTCCAAAATGGATACATTCACTGGGTGTAAGTTTTTCCCGCAACTATGATATGTATAGGTAAAAATCTAGTTTAGAAAAAGCGCCCTCCGTCCCCATTCTATCCTAATACGTAGTTCTCTTGGAGCATGCGTTTTCTTTCAGTTCAAAGAAAAACGCGCCTTCAATACAGAAGCAGATGGATGAGCTTGCAAATTCCAAATAAGCAACTGTTTGGTTACTGACATGACGTGTTAATATGCCCAGCTGTCACCCTAGTTCCTATGACCATACAATAAATGGGAATTATCCATGGAAGCTGACTACATCAGATGCACCCATAAAATAATTTGATCGGTTCATGCATCTTCCCGGCCAAGCTGATTTCATTCCAAGCCAAGTGACACAACGTAGGGGTTGAAGTACTTCCTGATCTGAATTTCGAGATATTGGTTGTACTCAACGTCGCATAATGCTTGTTCTCAAAACGCAGCATGTACGCTTTTCACTACGTCATCGTTCTGACATTGCTTCTTCACCTACCATTGCAGGCGGCCAGCACGCTGTGGAAGATGGTGATGGGCGTGCTGGGTGGCTCAATACCGAACATTCCGTTCAGCGACATACCGAAAGACATACCGCACCAGCGCAGCAGACACCTGTTCCTGAACATGCTGCCGCCGAGCGAGATCCGCCACCGCTTGGCTACTTACACGTCGTTCCTGTTCGTACGCCACCCGCTGCATCGGCTCGTGTCCGGCTACCGCAACAAGTTCAGGGGTTGCTCCGGCGACTGCTACTTCCCGCGGCTCTTCAGCGCCGAAATAGTAGCGAAGTACCGGATCGGCGGCGGCGGCGGCGGCGGCGGCGACCAGAAAACGTCACATTCGCCGAGTTTGCGCGCTGGGTGTCGGACCCACGCGTGCCGCCGTCTCTCGGCACACGCAACGAGCACTGGAAGCCGATGGCCAGCCTATGCTGGCCGTGTGCGATCAACTACACAATGATTGGACAGATGGAGACGATGACAGCGGACGCCAGTCTCGTGCTGCGTATGGCAAACATCACTTCGGTACAGCTTCCCACCGGTTTCCATTCGCAAACATCCAGAGTGACCAGCGAAATGCTGGCCACCCTTACGTCGGACGAGTTTAAAGACGTGCTGCGCCTCTACTATGAGGACCTGCTCTTGTTCGGTTACCATCCGTCCAGCGTGTTCACCACCAACACCACTGCGATGATCAAAAGTGAACTCTTGTTACACAGTGTGTTCGCTCAGTCGAGTGCAATCGATCGTGGGGGTGAAGCGGGCCCGTGAGAGAGGCATTTTTGCATGGTGATATTTATTGAAAGTTGTTTGCCGTTCATGTGAATTTTGAAGAATGTAGGCACTTCCTGAAGAATGCGAGATGACCCGAAAAGATGCGATCCAACCATCGGCAGAAGGATCAACCATTGATTGGACCGTGGCTGATAAATTAATGCATGTGGCATTTCTTTAATGAGCCGTTAGCGCTAAACAATTTTATCAGTTATGTAATCATGTCTAATAGCACACTGTGGCTGCATAATACGAAATCCTTATACCTTACAGATTATTTTTATCGTCTACTTTTTGCCATCAAAGAAGCAAATATCGGGGTCTCGAGGAATTTGAGAGCTGGGCCCAGCTCCATCAATATTTCGAATTCATGGTTTCACCATTCAGTAGCTTTTTTGTACGTTACCTGAATTGCAGTTTCAACAAAATACATTCTATGATGTTCCAAAGATCACGCTTTCAAAACATGCACACAATTTTACGATTCAACATCACAAACGAAACATTATGATTTTCACAATAAGAGTGAATAGGAGTGGGAGGAGACAGGCAGCCTATGTTATTTTAGCATTACTTATTATTGATCTTTCTTATTATTGGTGTTGTTTGTTCTAGTTATAGTCTGTTATTGTAGTTAATTGCTAGTTAATTTTTTCTGCTAGGTGTTATTGTTAGTGTATCATATTAGCTTCGGTTATGGATATGCTGCAGCTAGGTGTTTGGAGTGGATATGTCAGCACAAGATCATGACAAAGGGTGGGTGTTTCACCCATGGAAATATTTTCACTTTGGTGCTGAGGATTTTAGGTAACACTCGTAAATAATTTCCGTGTTTGTCTGTCTCTGTACATCATTTAGCTTTGCACATAAGCTACAAAGAACATTTTTGGTTGTCCTTCATCCAATAATAATTGTACTGCCAATATCCATTTGTCGTTCCATACTCAGCAAGGTTACTATGTATATGTGTATCTTGATCTGTGCATATCCCTATGAAATACATTTTCGTTAACCAATAAACTAGAAGCCAAGCATGATATGCCTATGCACACTGCATGAATATTTGTGCAATATATTTTATCTCAAAAGTCCATACTGATGCCATATGTACCTAGGAGGCATTTTTGGGTCCTACCACAAACAGCAATTGTTGGAGCCAGCATTGAGGCCAACAACTGCACGAAGCTATACACTTCCAGCACACTATGAGGTACTGCTGTTCCTCAAGTGAGTCAGCATTGCTACTTTAATGCTTAACATTTGTATCATTGCCATTCATGCCTGCACATCAATTAAATGAAATAATTTTGCACACAACAGCAATGCTTCGCTTATCTCTTCCAGGTTTCTGGCCACTGGCGCGTTTTATCAGGTGGTAAGGACGCACATGGCCCCAGCAAGGTACCGGTGTGCCGAGTGGTGTCCACGCGGTGTGTCGGCTGGTGGTGGCCACACGGTGTGTCGGCTGGTGGTGGCCACGCGGTGTGTCGGCTGGTGGTGGCCACACGGTGTGTCGGCTGGTGGTGGCCACACGGTGTGTCGGCTGGTGGTGGCCACGCGGTGTGTCGGCTGGTGGTGGCCACACGGTGTGTCGGCTGGTGGTGGCCACACGGTGTGTCGGCTGGTGGTAGCAACGCTGGTCGGCGCCACCCGCTGGCCACAAACGCTAGACGATTGTCAACGTCTGTGACAGCGTTTCCACAACGTTGGCAGGCATACCAGACGTTGCCGGTATGCAGTTTCTCGACGTAAAGCAATCCCAACTCACCCGCCGCACGGCACCACAACCGCCTAACAAAAATGGTGTCCCAATGTAATCAACAGCGATGGCCGCACGGTCCAGCGTGACGGAAGCAAACCCAGGGAACATGTAGGTTGAGGCGGCAGTATCGCGATCGACTCGAGGCATGCGAAAACGGCCGAAAGATAATTTGTACGCTAATTTTACTTTTCTCAGTGTCGCCACGGTACTTTGGTTGCACTCAATCGTCTCGTGCATTTTGTCTTAAAGGGCCATTTTTCCGGAGGGGTGGAGGAGGGACAACCTGTCAATGGAGGTGGGGGTGGACATTTTCTGTTCCGCATATTGGTCGTTCTACCCTTTGTGGATGTAATATGATCAAATTGTGTGAACAAAATTGTTTTTTCTGCGAAACCCATCAATAGGAAATTTTTTCGTTTTACGCCTACGTAAGCTCCACGGTGAATTTCGGCAAAATTCAGACATTCTCAGTTTCGGTGCTAGAGAGCTAATTTTTGGTTTATTGAAAACGCACACACCAAATTTTGTCTTAAAAAGTGTGGTTAAGTGTGAAATATCTTTTAAAAAATAGCGGATGAAACGGATATATAGCGGACATATAGCGAATATATATATATATATATATATATATATATATATATATATATATATATATATATATATATATATATATATATGCATATATATATATGATATATAATAGCTGATATATTTTTAGGTGATGTCTGCCGCTTCTTCATCGACTATCTCCTTCGTCCTCGGCTCAAAGTTGCCATGAGTTTCGGAATGTGTTGAGGTCGTGCATCGCCACGCGCTTGGCGGCTCCCTAAGCAGGAGAACGAGACCGGCCTTCGGCGCGCGGCGGTCCGCGCCTTCGTGCTCGCCCTCCACGAGCTGTGACGTTCGACCTTCGGGATTCGAGTTCTTTACGACGCACAAGGTCATCGCGGACAGGTTGCCGAGGGAACTCGTCGTGCACTTCAACGCGGACAAGCAGCGTAAGGACGGCAGTGTCAGTCGCAGAGCGCACGTGCGCCAGTGGCGGCGCACCCACATCATCTTCAATGCCTTCCGCACTGATGTCGACCCGAATAACTTCGCGCATGACGAGCGCTGGTCTTTGCTGGGTACTTTGCCAACCAGCAGCTGCCGCATCGGCCGTGGTGCGTCACGGACAAGGTCGACGACGAGTATGCCACGCCTCCAGTGGTCAGCAAAGACACGATGTCGGTCGCAGACGCCGCCACAGACACCCGCGACGAGCAGAGGCTGCTCCGGTCGGGTTTTGCGCGCGACGAAGTATCGCGTGAGACTCAGATAGAGGCCGATGACATGGTACAGTCGCCACGACCGCCAATTCACGTTGGGTCGCGCAACCGCGCCGACGGGAGTAAGACCGCCATCGCCGTCGTATCGGCGAGGTGCGGCATTTCCGTGCCGAAGGCCCGTGTGGCAGCGCAGGCGACATGCAAACACATGTACGGCCACACGTACCACCTGGCCATGCGGAGCTCCGCCGCCGACGAGCCTCCTGCGAAGAAAGCGCTGTGCCAGCCGCCGGTGTCTGCGGACGAGTACGCGGACTACAAGTTCGTCCTGCCGTCCGCACGGACTGTGACCGAATTCAAGCTGCCACAGGCGGCGCAGGAAGAGGCGAACGCAGCCCAAGCTCTGTGCACGCTGCCCGACGACATTCGCGTGACCGTCCACTATGACACGAACTCGCGCAACAACATCGATGGTGAGTGGCCGTCGCTCATTCTCGTGTTCAGCGACGCCCGACGTTTCCATCTGCGCCCGCTCTTCTTCGCTTCTTCGCTTCGCCCGAACATCGTCCGCTTGTTCATGGAGTCATTCGAGCGACTCGCCGCGGCAGCGTCGACGAGCACCACCGAAGTCGTCACTGCACAGTCACTGTGGCGCCGCGTGTCGAATATGCTGACCGGCGCCGCGAGTAAGAACCTCGTGTTCGAGAAGGAGGTGTCGGCAGGACTTCAGACCGATCACGTGCCGCACCACCTGCTGTACAAGGCACACACCGTGAAGGCCCTTGATGTCTCGAATCTGCGCGTGCTCTCGTCGCTGAAGCCGCAAGTCAAGTTGCGGCAGAAGATCAAGGCCGTCGACCCCGCGTTGCGATCGTTCTTCCGCGGTCGTCCGGCGGTCGTCGTTGCGGGCATCGTGGCGCTGCTCAAGCTGATCACGCACGACGACAGCGCCACGTCGACTTCACTTGCCGACGAATTCAACTTGCCCTGCGAGTCGGAAGGCGTGGTCAAACACATGGTGCTCTACCACGAGCAGCGTTTCACGAAGCTCGGCTACGCGTCTGCGTCGCTGATGCATGCAAAGCCGCTGCTGCGCAAGTTGGTTGTAGAGACGGGTCGCAAGAACCTCTTGGTGAAGGGGTGCAATCTGTACTTGGAGTGTGAGGTCTTCGAGACTGAGCTGCGCGTGCTGGCATACTTCACCCAGATGTGACGCTACCCCTGCTCAACTGCATCGATAAGTGCCCGCAGGTCTATCTGCTCAAGCTCTTGCCGCAGCTGCACGTCGACCTCGCCCAAGGCACTATGGACACACTGCAACAGTGGCGCGTCACGTACCACCACGTGCCGGTGGAGCCGCCGTCGACTGTCCCGGAGCACAAAGTGCTCAAACAGATGTGCGCAGACTCCAGACGTACTGTAAAACTGCAGTGCAGCCGCGAGTACGGCTTCGCAGCCGACGACAAAGCACCGCCGCGCGCCGCGCAGCTCCACTTGCTGCCAGAGCTGGAGCTGGCGAAGACGCCAACACACAACATCGACGCCGAGCGCAACTTAGCGAAGTTCAGCAACCTCGCAGTGGTTTCGAAATTCCGCAAGAAGAACTCGGCGATTGGAATCGGACAGATATGACGCTGTACCAGACGGAGGTCCAGACCGCGTCACTATCGCCATCAAGTTGGTCGTTGCCAAGCTCGAGTCGTCGTGGACGGCCGAGCAGCAGCAGGCTGCAGCGCAGGTTGGCCACCAGCCAGCATCAGCGTGACTACGTGTACCGCCTCCTCATTGAATGCAAGCGCTGGGGCGGCCCGTGCTCATCGGTTGACGAGCTGTTGGTGGCTCTTCGCGGAACCTCGAACATCGACGAGCGGCTCGTTCGGACCGAACTCTTTTTCTACAAACATTCCCACTCGGCAAACGTCGCGGCGCGACCGGAGCTGTTCAAGCTCGTGCGAGTGTCGCACGCCGAGGTTTGATGACTTGTGCGTGTTTCTGAGTGGCGACACACACGAGGCGAGCGACGCCACATCGATCGCAAACTTCCCGACGAATGCTGAGCTGGCCGCGACGCTGCGTCCGCCGGGGGAGGCTACGGTAGCCGGAGACAGCGACCGCGTTGACGCTGCTACCGGCACGCCCGCGCCTGAGCTGATGGTGCTGTGGATCGTGATGTGTAAGATGGCGGCAGACTGCGTCGCTTCGTTTCTGTGCTACCCGAAGGAGGTTCGCGAGGATGGGAACATTGTCGTCGAGCACCTCGAACGGGTATACAAAAAATCCGACAAACTGTGGCGGCACCTGGTCGTTGAGAACGTTCAAGTCGCCCGGCCAGAGCAGCTCGTGCAGTGCTCAGTTGAGGGCCAGTGGTCGTACGCCGATCATCGAGCAATTCTGTTCACCGCGATGAACTGCGAGTCTATCGCCAACGTTTTTGCCGCCACTGTCTTCAAAATTCAACCCTAGAGAGTGATTTCAGATGAGACTGGTCGAGAAATTGTGTATTTCGATAAATTTATTGAGGAGGCCCCAGGGCGAAAAGGAGGCCACCAGGACGAAAAGGAGGCTCACAGGACGAAAGGGCGGCCCTCCAGGACGAAAAGGAGGCACTCCAAGACGAAAGGAGGCCGTCCAGGAGAGAAAAAGATTCCCCCAGGACGAACATGAGGCCCCCCAGAACGAACAGGAGGCCCCCAGAACGAAAAGGAAACCACCAGGACGACAGGAAGGCCCCAGGACGAAAAGGAGGCCTGATGACGAAAAAGAGATTCTACAAATTAGGAGCCTCTAGGAGGAGGCCCATACTTTGGAAAAGTAGCCACCTAGGAAAGTGCAGGAGGCCCCAAAAATCAAGAGAGTGCGAAATATTGACACGGAGGCCCCCAGGACGAAAAGGAGGGCCCAGGACAAAAAGGAGGGCCCCATGACGGAACGGAGGCACCAGGACGAAAAGGAGGCTTCCAGGACGAACGGGAAGCCCTCCAGTACGAAAGGGAGGCCCTTCAGGACGAAAAGGAGGCCATCCGGACGAAAAGGAGGCCCCCGTATGGCAGGTCTTTCCTCGTATGGCAGGTTACTGATACCATTAACCATTTTTGTAGCCCCCTTTTATACTTTCTCTAAAGGTTGGGGTATACACCATACGTACTGTGCATAACCCCAGAGTTACACACCGTCAACACGGTGTGTAACCCCGCAAGTTATGCACCATCCACCGTCTGCATGGTGTGTAATCCGTTACACACCATGCGTCGTCTGCACGGTGTAACTTCAGAGGTTACACACCGTGTACATCTCAAAAACCCGACACCGATCGCACTCAGCTGCGTCCCGAAGTCATATGTTGTGGACAAATGCTGCGCAGAAGTTTTTCTTGTGGGTTCGTGTTATCCAGCGAGGAGCGAAACTATAATTTCGGAAGAGTATGAGGCAAAGTCAATTCGTTCGCGATCATCCGTTACGTTCTCAGAAGAATGACATCAGTGGATAGACCCCCCTTTGCGCTGTTTTATCGTTTTGGAGGGGCGTTTTCAATGCTAAATTTTTCCCATGAAATAGTGAATCTCCCCACATACGAAGTGGACATGAGCATGCAGCAAAAAGCACAAAATTGCGGGCTAGGATCGGAGCGGGAGCGCCGACGGCCCCGTCGATGGTCCCGCCGATAGTGGTCCCGCTAGTGGTCCCGTCTGTTAATGTCCCTGGAACTAGTAACATCCGCTTGTTCACTCTGGTGACCTGTCACTCAAGGCGGTTTCCAAGCAACTGACACCCACCGTTAACGTCATAAGGACATCAAGACATAAAAGATTAGTGCAACTATGAGCCACAAGGGCCCTTCTTGGTTGCACTCTGTACACTGAACCAGTTGCCCACCAAATCTGTCAATCAGCCCTCCCTCTAATACTGAAAAGCAAGCCCTCTATTCTTATAATGATTGTTTATGCTATGTCTACGTCGTGACTATGCCATGTCGTATGACCAGCGTATTGATGTCCGGAGACACTGCGCCGACTGGCACGGTCTGCACTGCTGAGCATCCTGCTACCATTGCTGAAAAAATGCCTGAAGCCGATGCATCGAAAAATCGTTCAGCTGCTGCAGCCAGTTGGTCCAAAGGAGCTTCCTCTGATGGCAGCGATAATACTGCCCGAGCCTGCGGCAGACGTTAAAGTAATAGTCTTCAACAGTTCACGGACGTGTGGGGCATCCCGTGTGGTGGGCCCTTGCATGGAATAAGTATGTTTACGCTGCAGACCAATGGCGCACCTATAATGTGTGTCGGAAATTGGACGGATTTTGATGATGCACAGGCTTGCTACGCTTCAGTGGCATAATCAGGCAGTGGTGCAGCCAGGGGTTTCTTAAGGGGGGATTGGCGAACAAAAATGTCATGACAGAGACCGCTAAAAAAATATATGAAACAACACCCAAGTTCAGGGTTGCTGTTTGCACCCATGTACCCCGTTTACCTGTGGGATGTATATGCCAGCAAAAAAAGAAATATCGGCTGAAATTGACCTCCCAACAACTGAGAAACAATCAGGGTGCCTGAAGGTCAGGGTGGGCTGGAATGATATTTGGTGTTGAAAGTGCCTTCAACGGAAAAACAAAACCCCTTCCCAAGAGCAAAAGTGAGCAAGTAACGGTTCATCTCAAATATGAAATTCCCCCGAGATAAGAGTACGGGTTGACCCATGAGGACGTCTGCATTCTCAACGCACCTAACTGCCTAGAAATACGCCTTCAATATTGGTAGATGAGCATATAATGTTCCGCATATTACAAAGAACTGTGCCCGAATGGCTCAGGAGGGTGCCTACATTCTCAAGAACACATATGTCCGGAATAGCACCTGTATTGGCATGAGAGGCGCCTGACCTCACAGACGGGTTCCATGGTCTTCCAGCTGCCTGATTATTTATTTTACAAATTGTTTTACTGATTTTAGCTGGATGAATGCCCTCAACCGACAGGGTTCAAGTTGGTTCTGCTGGAAGGGCACTTGCTGGCCAAGCTAACATGCTACCCGCCAAGTCTTGCTCCCCTGGGCGATGGCAGAGATCATGTCCTGGGCCAATAGCGCGCCCATTGCCGAAGTTGTCATGTTGCCCAGGACATGGCCTACATAACCTGTCAGGATGTAGCGCTTGGGACTGGAGACTTATTCTATTTTAAGGAGCACGGTATATTGGGACAGTACCTACAGTATTCGTGAGTTTACCAAGAGGGTGCGACTCCCCCTCCCCCTACCCAACCCACACACACTGGCTCGCGCAAGGGGAGGAAGCACCCCCAGCACCCCATACATTCCGCCGCCCCTGTTGTGCACAGCTGGCAGTGGAGAATTGCGAGCTTTCTTGACTGATGCGTCCCATACTACGGTGCGCCGCAGGTGACTTCACCACGTGTTTCTGTGAACGGGGAATGCATTATTCCCTCCCCATTACTACCGTAAATGGTACATGCCAGTACCGACTGGATTTTCGAATGGAAACATGAAAGGCAGCCGGTAGTCTGGCGTTGGGACTGCGTCTTTGTGTCAAATTCCATCAGTCAACTTTTGCGACCACCCGCGGTGCATACAAATGCATCGCACCCCATCCCAGCGGCAGGCGGTCTGCTAATGTCGGCGGCCGCCGCTGTTAATCCCCAGACTTGCCATGAAGGCTCACCACTTAACGCTTCAGACTAACGGCCACCCACTGAGCTGACCGAACGCTGTCGTCGCAACTGCTCAGCAGAGTGGCACTTTGTGGTAGCCGTGTCCATGTCTGCGCATATCGGTTAGTCTAGTGACTGTTGGATACAGTAGGTAATATTATATTATCTACTGTATACTTTACTTGTTACTTAATACTTGTCTATCAGACTCGAAAATCTAAAACATTGACCTTACATATAACACCCTTGGACTTAGTCAGTTTGTTTCAAAATCCTGGATATCTTCTGTATTTTCAGGCATGATGCACTGGAAGGGCTGGGAATGCTCAAGGAGGCGAAACGCATACTATTCGCAAACTGAGCATGATTTAATGAAGAATATGTTATTTTTGCCAAATATATGAGAGCTGGTGCTCGAAAAAAAACACACTGTTGTTTGACTTTGTAAAAGCACGATCCCTGACTTGGTACCCTTTCTTTCAGGTTCCACAAAACTCGGATACGCCATGAATGTTTCGATGGGATGGGATGCTACATTACTGCTGGCCAGGTCCCCTTGTGCTGCACAGAATGATCTTTATACAACAAAACCATGAATCCTCTGCAATTACTGGAATGGTATTCGCTTTGGGATGCTCAAACAAATGCCGGGTGCCTAAATCTCATGGGATGACCCTACAACAGCTGAAGTAATCGATCCGCAGGTTTCAGGGGATGTCCTACAACGTGTGGGATGTCCCTATGCAAGCTCTTGCAGTGGATCGGGTGGCACTCTGCAGATTGAGGGCGCTCCTAATGGCTCGGAGCCTCCTTTTCAGATTGCAGATGTGTTCCTACAACGTTTAGGGTGCCGCTACAGTGACCGCGATGTCATATCTGCATTTTGGCAGCATGGGCGACATAAAATATGTGGCGCTGCGCCTTCCCTTGAGCGAGCAAGGGGCATCGCACCCCTTGTTGATCTTATTATAACTGCTTACTCTTCCTAGATACCGGCTTCTTAAAATATAACAAATCTTTAAAGCCAAGCGCGGCATTGTTACACTTAACTTATATAGGCTTGGCTAGAACACATATTCGTATTTTTTCGGTCACTTCTCCAGAACGAATAATACTTCAAAGATAACTATTGTTCGGGTACACTGCACGCTTTGCTAGGCATCACTGCTGAAATTCACTTGTGATCTTGTTTGCGACATTTGAAGCCATAGCTGCAGTCACTTCACTCGGATAACTTAACCCAGCGGCAGATCCAACGGAGCCCATGTTGATATGCTAACTGGTGCCCATGGCCTAACACCCTCCTGTCACATATTTGGATGAAAATCCATATTCAAGGTTATCTGAGGCCCTGAAGCGATTTCTGAGCTTTTTAGCTCAATCGGAGCAGCGGTTCTCGAGTTCTTGCCTGCGGCGTTTTTTTCTGAGTTCGCACTGACGCTCAAACTTTCAGAGCCAATATCTTAGTGTTATGTAGAGATAAATTATGAAAGCTATTATCGTTGGAATCGCAATGAGCTCATCTTTCGATTCCTAAAGGGCGCTTTATATTTGTGCACATTTTGAAAATATGAGCCCCGTGACTTCGGATAACGTGACGTGTGGTGACCCCTAGTACAATGATATTGATATAATTATTCATGTAGAACGAAGCCTCATAATTTATCTTTCTGACGAAAGAATACAAACCATGTATATTAAGCGCCTAATACCAGTCTCTGTGACAAATATTGCCTGACTTATGCGAAAAAAATGCCGCTTAGATAGGCATGCTGTTCAGTAAGCTTTGTTTTCAGGTTCTTCGAAAGAGTGCAACATCGTAGTGTGGATGTGTTTGGTAAATTAACATCTACGGATGTGTTTGGTAAATTTTGTTACGCATCTTAATCTTGTTTCCAACAATAAACTCACATTTAGACCAGGCTTGGATGCGATTAAATGCCAGATGTGCAACATTACCTGATGAACACCGGTAAGTACGCACGGACTTCAGAGGACAGTGGACGTTCGGCAGTCGAGACCCAACCAGAACCCAGTTGGTAGAAACGGGATATAGTTATCTGTGAACTTCGATCCCAGTTTACCCTGCCTTGTCGTTCATCCCGCTGTTTTGGCGGAGGGGTCCTAGTTACGCCGCGAAAACCGACCGGGATGACTCGAGCAGAACGGTAAGATAAGGGATCCCCTCATGAAACCGTGAGCGTGGAGTCGGAATCGTGTGCTCAGTCGACGCCAGGCACGAAGTGAAGAGGTCTGGTTCTTAACAAAGTGAAACGGTGCTGGCTTATCCTGGTATTTCACAAGGCGGGAGCAATGGTACGGCGGTGCTGTTCTGATCCTTTTTGTTTTTTTTTTGTCGTCAGGTTTTTTGTTCTGTAACAAAAAAACCTGTATTAGGTGAGATAGGTGCCGGACCGTGACTGACGGTTATCTGTTTCCATCTTTCTTTCTATTTTGCAGATTTTAGCTGGGTGGATCAACCCGACCGAATGCTGATTCGACCTAGCACGCTTGCCTACCCACCTAACATGCTATCCGAGATTCCGCTCCCCTTGCCGATGGTTGAGTTGATCTCCTGGGTCAATAGTGTGCTTATTGTCGAAGACGCCATGTTGCCCATAACATGAATGTCGATGACGCACCGAAGGCCCGTTTGTCGTCCTGTGGGGGATGATAACCCTTCTAGTCAAGGTTGAAATTACTCTCGAGATGGACACTTCTGTGATTCGCTCACCTCGACGGTTTCTCGACGGTATCGAAGATCAAGGACCTAGCTTGTCAGATGACCTTGTGGAGTTACACATAACTAGTACCCGTGGTATTGAGAAATACTGGTGAACACATTCAGCGCGTACATTTACATATAAGGCAAAAATTTCATTCGTACGTCAGCCCACCTCCCCCCCCTGTCAGACCCCGGAGTCCTAGCTGTGTGGAAGACGCTGGATAAAATATGGGTCTTAATGGCACGTGCATAGCTTGTATTGGATGCTGCATGCGGTGGCACGACAGTAAAGTCGGACCTCTTCGTGCTCGTGGCTGCTGCCATGTCTGTAATCTCTGGGGGCTGGGGGAGGACATGTCCCTTCCAAGTTGTGAAAAGTGGCGATTCTCCCCCTGAATATATTTCGTGTCCCTCCAAAGCCTCAGCCAGGGGTGTGGTGTTGTATACTTTTGGAGGAGCATGTCCCCCTCACTGTTCAACTTTGCCCCTCCAATAGTAAAAATGTCCTTCAATATGAAGTGAAAATGGGCATGCAGAGAAAATCATAAAACTGTGGGTTGCGATCGCAGTGGGGCGTGGGCGGCTCAGGCGATGGTCCCAATGATGGCCATGCCGATGTTCCCGCCGATGGTCTCGCCGATGGCTCTGGAACTCGTGACATCCGTCGGTTCACTCCGGTGACCTGTTATCTAGGATTGTTTCCAGGCGACTGACCACCACCGTCAATGTCGCGACAATATCATGTAATGTGGACAGCGTACTGGTGTCCGGAGACACTTCGCGAACTGGCACCGTCTGCGCTGCTGAGCATCCTGCCGCCATTTTTTACACTAGACCTGAAGCCAAGGCTCGCAGAAATATTCCAGCTGCGGTAGCCAGTCGATACAGAGAAGCTTCCTATGACGGCAGAGATAATTTTTTTTTTTTTTAATGTAATCCGAGTTGTTGTGGAGTGGCTTAAGGAACCAGGGTTCTATTATTAAGCAGAGTTTGTTGCGTGAACCCTGGCCCCACCACCCGATCCATGTATTCCAGTTCAACGGCAGAATTTAGACCGAAAGTTTGACATGTCGTCAATGCACCGACACGGCCGCCAGGTAGCTAGTCCCTGGCCTTATCGGGCCAGCTGCCAACTGACACTCCCGGCCGGGGGGCTAAATGCGAGCGCGCGAAGCGACTCAACCCTGTGTTGTCAGGACAGGGGAAACCAGTGCAAGCCAGCGCTTTCACCAACTGAGCTACCGGGGCGGGGAAGAAATAGTCGTCCAACAACTGACGGATGTGTGGAGCATCCCATGTTGTGCCAAATTCTGAGTGCATCCATAGGAGCAGTTGGAACGGCTTCTGGTCTTCGAGCTATTGAGGAGGCAATAGGGCTTCCAGGAGGGTCATGCTTGCGATTGCACCAACCAATGCCTCAAGGCGTCGATGAGGGTCACGAAACTGGGCGTCTTGGTCGTGATAACATCCGCACCTTCATGATGATCGACACAGAAAGGCATGCCACCAGCAGGTCGAACTTGGTGCTGTCTTCTTGAATTCCAGCCACCCGAAACCCACAGTTCGTCTGCGTCGGCTAGAGGTCTGTCTTCTCAGGAGAAAGAAGAAAACTGTGATAGCCTGCACGCGGCCAGCTACTGGCTTGCAAATGCAGAAGTGACAGGGGGTAATTGGGGCATGTGCTTCCCTCCTATGGATGATCGCCGCTTTTCCAGCCGAGAAAAGACCCTCATCCGGAAAGGCTCGAGTTAACCCCACCCCATATTTTTTTGGTCAGAATCGCCCGTCCGAGATAAAAAAAGACGCCTATTCAGTGCGCTCGAATGAACCCCGCTCGAAATGTTCGGTCAGTGGCTCCCCTCAGAAGGAAAAGACACCCCAGGCAGGAGCGGGGTCAGAAATTTGCATGAGGGGAACTTGTTCTTGCTGGGAAAAATGTTGGGTGTGGTGCACCACAGCCTTCCCGGAGTGGCACCATTACCGTCAAAGGTGCTCATCTGGGCGAAGAGAAAAAATCGGTAGTTCACTAACCCACATTGGATGGGATCCTTTTTCTAAGAAGAGTCTGGCTGAATTATTCGAGGGGTGCACTTGAGCATACTGAAAGAGCGCCTTTTCCTCTGAGGTGGACGCCTTTGGCTGGAAAATTCGATGGGGATGCACTCGAGCTTTCCTGGAGTGCAGCATTTTCAAGGCCAAAGGGGTGCCAACTTCCATGTGGACACATGCATTTAGAGCCACCCCTGTATCCACCCTTGCCTCCAAGTACTTTTGTAGTGGCGTCCTTCCAATGAAATGGCACCCCTTCAGACAAGTACCCCATCACAATTCCTGGATCCGCCCTTGGGATGAATCTCTGGCGCTGATAGGGATGCCGCACCTCGGACGTTAAAATGTCGGGTTTTGAAAATTCCTTGTTTGCACATCATCGTTTTATTCCCGCGGCTACAACATGGTGTATGGCCCATTACCAGATGCACAAACTTTAGCGAATCAGACAGCCAGAGTAGTGCACATTTGATGTCTTTTACTACGCTTATCTGCTGTTATTCCGCTTTCGCGTTCGCAGAAACCACGCTTCCTCGCATGTGGCCAGGTTTTGTTCACAGCATTGTTTTCCCTTCCAATATGCACCGGCTTTTTCCTATATAGTTGTGCAGTCTCACATCCTCAATACGACTTCCACATTGATAGTCCACGTAGCAAGTGTGTGTCTGTGATAATACAGGCAGCAATTGGGCATCTGCAAGGTTTTCGTTTGACGTTGATGACAATGGTCCCAATTCATTATCGACATTTATTCTGCTACTTAAGTTTAGAAACGCTGCATAACATGGACCAAGATTCCTTTTACATCGCTCACGACGTCTGCTTCATTTCATTCCCGGGACCCTATGAATGACGCTGATAGCTCCAAATGTGGGACCGGGCCCCTGAAAATACCGTTGGGCCTCCAAAAAGTCGCGCCGGGATCCCGATAAGTCGCGTCAGTTCCCTATGATATCACGCTAAGGTCTTAAAAGGTCGCGCCTGGTCCCTGTAGATCACGATAGGGGCCAAATAGTTCTCCGGGCACCCGAAAATGACACTGAGCCAGAAATAGACTGGCTGGACTCGAAAAAGACTGGCCGGGCCTACAAAATCACACTGGGATCCAAAAGGTCGGGACGGGGGACCTGATAATCACGCTGTGGGTGCAAAGAATTGGACCCAGGCCACCTGAAAACCACGCTGGGAGCAGAAAGCGTCGCGCCGCGGTCCTTGCAAATCACGATGGGGCCGCAGAAAGACGGACTGGACCGCTGCAGATAACGCTGGGGGCTCAAAAGCTTGCACCTGCGCCCAGAAAATCACGCTGAGGACCGAAAAATCGTGCCGTGGTTCTTTAAAATCACAACGTGGAGTAAAAACGTTTGACCGTGGCCACTGAAAATCACGCTGAGCCTGCAGATACAAAAACGTTGCGCCCGGGCCCCTGCAAATCACACTAGCGGTCCCAAACGTTTCATCGGGAACACCCAATAAATTAATCCGGGGCAACGAAAACACAGTCTGGGCATAGAAAATCACTCTCGACCAAAAAAGAAACCAGAACGTGTTGGGCCTCCAAAGATGTGTCGAGGCTGCTAAAACTCGGGATAGGCATCCAGACAAAGGAATACATGATCTAAAAATATAATTTAACCCAAAAACGTCGGACCGCTGCCCTTGAAATCACACTAGGGTCCGCCAGAGCCCCACCAGTCGCAGCTGGCTTCCCAAAAAGCAATTCCTACCCGGAATGTTACTCTACGGCTCTAGAAAATAAGTCAAAGACCGCAGAAGCGCGTCTAGCCCCGGAAAGGAAGCGCTTCGGAACAGAAAAGTGCACCAGTAGACCGAAGAATCGTACCGGGGCCAAAAATGTCGTACAAGAGGCTTACAAAACAAGTCAATGCCAACAAATAAAAAATGACTCCATCGAATCGATCCGATCACCGAAAAATTCAGAATAGGCCCCGAAAGGAAGTTCTCCAAAAGACCTTTCCACTCTTAACCCGCGCCGTCTCTCCGGTCAAGATCCTCACACCCCGTCTCGGGGCGGGGGCGCGGGCGGATAGTAACCCCCATCTAAAATTCAAACTAAGCGTCGCACGAAAATCCAAAGAGGTGTCATCGGAAAGCGCT